>JAEIGD010000094.1:0-258115 GCA_018903425.1 Zaprionus nigranus | reverse complement strand
GGCAATAAAAGCAGAGCGCGAAGAATGGCAACAGGAATGATCATTGGACACACATTTGCAAGAAGAACCACACACACAAACAGACAGACACACACATATGAACAAAGTAACTAACATCGAACTAAAAGAAGTCGAAGAAGAAGCAGAAGAGAACGCCACAAAGAGCTAAACATAAAACAGAACACACAGAACAGAAGACAAAAGAAAGGCCAAATACGTTCAAACATTGTCAGCACAAGTCGAAGCAGCGAAGTCGACGTCGACGTTGACAGCAGCAGCAGCGACGGCAACGGCAACAGCGACAGGACACTTGTTGCCAAGACATAAAAAAGCCAAACAAAGCGACAGACTACGTCGACGACGACAACGAAGAGGAAACGTGCAAGCCAAACTATAAAAAAACAGAGAGAAAAAAGAGAAATGGAAAAGGAGGAGCAGAACACAAGAATAAAAGTAACACGTCATCATGACGCGCTGCCTACTGCTGCTGCGCCCCTTTCTGCTGCTCCCCGCAGGCGGCAGAGAAGGAACAACAACGACGCGCTCTCGCTACAGTTGTTGCCACACACGCACACACACACGCACATGGACACAGAGAGCCAATGCCAAGAACAAGTTGTAAATGAGGCAGCGAAGAAAGAAGCAGCAACAGCAGTAGCAGAAGACTGCTGGCCAGAAGAAGAGGTCATTGGCGGCCATTGACTTTGTCTCGTTGATGACCTTGCCCCGAAAAATGGCGTAGCAAAGCAACAGTAACAACAAAAGGCAGCAGCAGCGACGTCGACGTCGACGGCAACAATATTCAAGAAGTAGTAGAAAAAAAAGAAGAGCAGAAGAAAAAGAACGAAACATAGCCAGCTGAAAGTTGAGTTGGAAATGCAGTCGCAAAGACAACGAGCGAGTTAGACAGAGACAGGCAGTGTAGGGGAGAGAGAGAGCGAGAGAGAGAGTGCGAGAGAGCGTAGAGGTGCGCGCGTGCAGCTGGTGACACTACTGCAGTCTTGCCCTTTGCAGTGAAGAAACTAAAACGGAACAAAGGACGACGAGCACAGACAAGTCGACAGACAGAGAGAGAGAGAGAGAGAGAGAGAGAGAGAAACAGTGGGACGACGACGTTGCGCTGGGCACAGGGCCAAGGCAAATGGAGCAATGACATTGATGGGGTTGTGGTTGGGGGAGAGTAGGGGAGAGATGTAAATGAGAGAGCAGATGTAAATGTGCAATGCATGTGAATGTTTGTGTGTGTAAGTGTAATCAGGCGCGCACGTCAGTGTGTATGTGTGTGAGTGTCTTTGTACAGTGGTTCAGTGGTTTCAATAACACGCGTATCTATATTTATTACACTGTTTCAAGGGCTCAGAGTTGAAGAAATTATTAAATCTTTACTTCATGAAATTGTAGACAAAACTTATAAGTTTTTGTATAATTTGTTTATTATAGTTTTATTATGAATAAATGAAATATACATATATTAATTCCTATTGGAACTTAATATAGAAACTAATTGCAAACTCTGTTTGCTAGATTAGATATTTAATAATTCATAAGCTAAATAAAACTAAATTCTGAATTATACAAATCGTTGAGCCTTAATAGTAAAAGCTTAAATGCATTTGTATTTATTAAGGAGATGATAGTACAAATAATAAAGAGGCATACAAAATAAATAATTATAATAAATTTCTCTGAATTCATTGTTATAGAAACATTACAAATGTTATTAATCAGAAATATATAAATATATCTTATTATTATCCTTAACACTGATAGTTTAAGATAATGAGAAAAGTCTAGCCAGTATATTAAAGAACATTTATGCTTATTCAAAGCGTAGGGAGTGAAAAAGAAGAAATTCGCTAAAGTAATTAGTACACATGCAAACAAACTCAAGTTGAACATAAAAATGCTACATGGAATCTTTTGCCATTGACTCTTTTACATGTTGAGTACAATAAAATGGGGCCAACTAATTGACCGATGGACTGACTGAGTGATTGAGTGACTGACAGACTGAGTGACTGATGGGCGAAGCGACATTGTGTGTACGCGTTGCATTCACCTCTCTTAAAAGAGTCATTAACTAATACGCATATAAATGCAATCGCCGCCTGCTCAGCAGCGCATGCAAAGCGGCGGCACACTGGCTTGAAAGTGATAGAAAAACTGATTGACTGTTGTAAGGCAAGATTTTATATTAGCTGGATATAAATTTAATAATTCTGTATTTCATTATAGAATGAACTTAAATTAAAATTGTATAATAATTAGTATTTCTTTATTGCTATTGAAATAATGAAAAAAATATTAAAATTATTCAAATAGAATTCTAAACAAAATGTACCAAAGTTCCTGGAAATAAAACTAAGAATTGTATATATTGTTATAGAATTAAATAAGATAAAATTGATATTATAATTTATTAAAATTTCGTGCTATTGCAACAATAATAGGCTATATATTAAGCTATTACTATTGAAATAATCAGAAATATCACTCCAGTTCTGTTTTAACTCAACAGAATGTATTTACAAATTAAATTTAATATAATTTTAACTTGCAAATATATTTTCTTTTTCAAGTAATTCTAACTTCAATTCAAAGTCCAATCCGTTCTGGTGATAGTTGTTCCAGTGTTAAATATTATTTTTAATATTTCTTAACTTAAATGCAACATTCAAATCAAGTACAAGTAAATGTATTTATAGCACAAGGTTGTAGTAGCTAATAAAATTACGTGAAATTCTTCTTTTATGAGCCACAAAATATTCTCCGTTCTTCTTGTATATCTTAACCAACTTGCAATCTCCAATTTACGTACAAGTTTTAAACATAATCTTGGTAATTTTTTTGCAAATGTTTTGATTAGTGTGTTTATTAAGCAAATTAATTTCAGTGTTTCAGCTGCTGCAGGCCCCCTTACAGGTTGCGAGTCTCTTAAGTTGTGCACGCAGCAATATTCCAAACAACAACAACAACTGCAACAGCAACAATAACAACACGCAGTCTCGCTGTTGAGGTCGCCCACCATCGTCGACGCACACAGTGTGGAACATCGAACCGTCGACTTCTTTTCTAAGCTTTGGCTTTGGTTTTTTCGTTCTCGCTTGGAACTCGTTTCCTCAACGTTGGGTGGGCAATTTTTGTAGTTGCAGCAGTTTTTGCTGTTGTTGTTGCAGTTGCCCGCTGGTTGTTTGTGGGCTTTGCGTGCGTTTAATTAATATCAAGTTGGCAAGTTGCACACACTCACACACACGCACACACTTGCATACTTATTTATTTATGTACACAAGATATAAAAAAGGAAAAACGAATTACTCGCAAGTTGTTTTGGGACAAGGTTGTTGGCGTATCGCGCGTTCTGCTCTTTCAGGCAGCTGTGTTTTTGTTGCTCTTGTTATTGTTGTTGTTATGGTTGTAGTTGCTGTTGTTGCATTTGGCTTAAGTGCAACTTTTAATGCAGCGTCTGTGTGCGTGCTGGCATTCTTGATACCTCGTACCACTTACTACAAAGTAGATGCAACTCCGCAACTCTGCAACTGCAACACGGCAAATCGAGTCGAGACTCGCCAGCGAAATCGTTTGGCAGGTTTTAAATTATTGTGTAATCGATAAACTGGAACATTGTGTCATTGAGGCAATGTACTTGCACAAAAGTAAATCTAAAAACCCCAAAGAAAAACAAAAGTATTCGTTGCCGAAATTGTAGTTGATATTAGAAAGAGTTGCAGGTGCGAGGAATATTGAGAATATCATAGGTACTTCGATTATGTATCCTTACATTTTAGTATGATATGTTGATAATTGATAATTGTTGTAGAATAATATCGATATAAATATTAGTATGATCTATTTATTGATCTATTTTAATATCGATAATGCAAGATAATTGGTGTAAAATCATATAAATAATAAGGCATGACTTAAAAATTACCTATCCTTATGATTTTACTATGTAGTGTATATTGAATGTGTTTTGATAATACTGTAGTACACAAATACTATACTGAAGTATAGTTTATAAAAACTTTGATCCATAAAATGTATACTTTTCCTTAACTTATAAATAAGATCTTATAAAACATCTTGGTCGATCTACGCTTCTTTACCATAAATCATTTAGCTACTTCCTTATGAATACAGCTTATAAATATCGTCCAGATTTCATAGCCGAATATTTAAAATCCAGTATATATACTGCGATTAATTTCCACTATCGTACAACTATCTTTATCGATAGTGCCATCTCCTGTCAGAGCTAAAACATGTTCGGTTTAATCGCAGAAGAGTCTAGCCATAAAACCAAACAGCCAAACAATTAAAATTTCTATTCTTTCCCTTTTAATTACATATATTTTCGAATGAAGAAAAAGAAATGCTAAAATTAGACATAAACTCGATTGATTGATGTATTTAAGGGGCCTTTAGAAGTTCTGTCGGATCTTTTATCTTGAATATATTTATGCGTTTGGCATATTTTCTCTTCTTCTACTTTATTGCAGTTGACACAAATTAACCGAGCTTAGCCGAGAAGAAAAGATATAAAGTTCCAGCAAAATTTGTGAAATCTGAAAGCTTATTTAAATAAACGCGAACTGAGAAGGAAATCGAACAGCGTGTTCGGTTTCTAAACAAAATTCGAGTGCAATTAATTATGAATTCACTGTGTGCCTCTAAATGATATAATTAATTTAATTAAAATGTTTAAAACTTATAATAGAAATTGAAACAAGTTTCCAGGGGAAAGAAATCATGACAAAATTGTGAGTTATGAGAATAACATATGCTTGAGGGAACGAGGGGTTTGCATTTTATATATAGCGAACTCACTTCTTATTTATTTTTCTTTATAAAAAACATTCGTACGACCTTGAGCTCAACCGACTGTCAACAACAACAGCCTCGCGAGGCGAAATAAAACTTGAGTATAAATTGTGCCGGCACAGTTGTGTGTGTGTGGAGTGTTCTCCCCACTGATAATGGGGGTACTCCGTCAGTCTGGTTATCTTTTGTTGATATTGATAGAGCCCAGCGAATAAAGCGTGACCAAAGCGACTTGATAATGCGAAAAAACACTTACATTTCCCTATAGATGGTCTGAAGAAAGAAGCTCTGCAGGTTCCTATACTGAAATATTTATATATACAGACTATCCATAGTTTTGTTTAGGGTGTGCCGCATACATGTAGCTCTCTCTCACCCTCTCTCCCCCTTTTATATTTGCTTCGTCATAAAGAATGCAAGAACGGCGCAAGCGTAACATTTCCTGTTTCTTCGTCGTACGGTAAATTATAATTGTTATGCAGACTTGCAAGTTGCAATTTTCTTTGCACTGCTACGCCCCGAAAAAATGCGGGTTCTCTCCAAGTGCCGCCCCCTATTAGACGCGAGCCTCTGACTGCTGCCCCTCCTTCGGTTGGCCTTTAATTTGCACGTTGACAAAGTCTCGTTGTCGTTGCGCACTTTGTGGTTAAAGTTGTTTGAGATTCATTGAGTAAACATGGAAAAATCTTGAAGTTACTTTAGGCATGTGTAAACTACAGACAGTATCCGGGATTATAAATATGAAACTATGGTATGGTATAAAATGATTCATAATGCATTTTCCAATGCACAAAAACATTCATTTTTAAAAGAATTAATACATATGTTTATTTTATAAAAATATACCCAAAGTTATAGTGTTATTTAGACCGAAATTATCAAATGAATGCGAGGAGAACACTTTGAATGATTGTTGTATTTAACAAAGAACGTACCTTTATTATATTTGTATTATTAGCATGTTTATTTACGATTGGGAATTGCTTACTAAACTGCTTACTAAAGGTATTACATTAATATATCAAAATATTTTTAATGATTTTTAAAAATTTGGTTGCAAATGGATTAATTACATTTTATTTAAGAAATATAAGTTTAAGTGGGCCTACAGTTTCCAAGGACACGCCTGCAAGTATGCAATAGAAAATGTATTCAACATTGAAGATGGCTAACAAGTATATGAAAATCAAGCACTCTCTACTATAGCTTTCTTACTTGTTGTACTTTATCAACTTAACTAACATTTCTCTCAGTGCAGTATAGTGCAGTTCAGTTCTTGCAATCGTACCGGTTTTTCATGAGCTATTGCAAATCGTGGCCCATACTTTGGCATAGAACAGCATGTCGATAGTGTCGACCAGACGACGATTCCAACTGCGACGACGACGATGACGACGACGAGACGAGTGACTGCGACGCACCTGTTGAAAATCAAGTTCTGCATACGTCGTGTCGATTCGCATAGATGTTTTGTGGATATAAAAGTGCCTAGCTCGCACACACACACACACACACACACACACAGCATAAACTGTCTGCAAATGGCAATAGGAAATTCTATGAACGACCACGCAGTATTCAATCCGACAGCTCTCGGTCTGGGGTCTCTGTTGGTCTGGTCTTGGGATATTATGGCTCGTCTACCCTGTTGGCGTATAACGAATATTTATCTCTGTCTGTGTGTGTGTGTTGTGTGTGTGTGTGTACTTTTGCCTTTTGCAATTTGTTTGCCATTTTCCATAGGCAACTGCAACTTCTGTTGCACATTATGCTAATGACGTGCCAGCTACACCAATGCGATCCGAACCCGATGCCAAAAAACACACGCTGCTGCTGCTGCTGGTGTTGGGGCTGCATGCTCCGATGATTAATCAAAAGCACAACAAACATACACACACACACATACAGAGAAACACACACTGACAAAGTACTACAACAAAATGTGGCCCGTTGCCAGGCAATGTAATTGCAATTTGCAATTGTTGTTGGACCCCGACATGGTCCGCTGCCGGGTTTATGCCTAAGCCCCTCTGCCTCTGCTGGTGCAACTGGCGAAAGGTGTTGGAGGTGTGTGTGTGTGCATGTGTTGTCCATGGGGTCTGAAGCGTGTTAAAATATTAGACAGACGCCACACACTGCAATCGCACTCGCATTGCTGCACTCTTTTGGCCAAGTTATGTAAGCTTCTGCCATGGATTATGTTGATGATGATGATGATGTGTATGATGATGATGATGATGGGGCAAAAAGTGTCGGCACTTTGTTGCTGTGCTGTTGCAAACCTTGTTGTGTTTCACTTTTGAGCCCGATAATTGATATGTCAATGAAACGGGATAAAGGACTCTGTAACGGACAAGCAGTCAGAACCGGGTACAGGAACAGAAAATAAGCACAACCCAGACTGTAACTGAAATTGTATGAGCTCTTGTTGATTTAACTTTTGATTGACTCGAATTCACTGTGATTTATACGTAAAGAGATTAACGAACTTTACTTTGTGCAGAAACACAGACGAAACGATACAAATATATGTATATTCTTAAATTGCAAACCTTGTGCACGAAATATTAACATGATATTCTTTATGTTGGTTCTATTGTTATTATGCTATATCTATTATTTTGTATTAATGTATTCTTTATTAATGGAAATACATTTTTTACCCGCTTTAGGGTAGAAGGGCTTTATAACATGGTGCCAATGTCTTGCCGTCCATATAAAAACCTAGATCTCAAAGACTATAATAGTTACAGCTACCAAATTTCGTGTCACACCCCTTTTCGCTCACATAAATCAATAAAAACCGCATTCCAAGCATAATTCAAACACAGGACAGTTGATTTTTGGTAAACACAATAACTATTAATGTCCAAATGATTTCTGAAAAGATGTTGTAATCGGTTAATTAACATAGAAGTTATTCAAGAAATTATTAAAGAGTTAATGATTTCCCAACTGCTCCCTTGAGTATGCAACACAAAATTAGCTAGAAATAGAATTTGTATATTTCACAGCTTGAAGAGTATTTATTTATTTTATTTAATATATATTTGCTCATTAATATAAAATAAATAAATACATATAATATTTTTTCAACTCTTCATACTTTAAACTCATTTTCCATAGCTTTTCAAATTTCGTCATTATCTATTTGTACGATCTCTTACTCGCTTAACCTTTTGGCACCCAATTCAACTGGTTTTCTAAGTTATTACTTCACCTACTATCGCGCAACTATTCAATTATGCAAACCCACTGACAGACAGACTACAGATATGTAGATATGCTCCACACCTTTTGTAGGTAAACGCCGCCCAAGCGGGCTACCCACTTTGAATTGCGCGATTGCAACTGTCAAAGTTGGTCGCATATTTTCAAACATGATCTAATTACGCTTATTAAGTACTTAAATATATAGGTATTATGATAAATTCACCTCTCCGACAATGCATGGCAATTTAGATTCTTTTATCTAGCGGACACGGCGAGAAAAAATAGTGTTTCTGAGAATTTATATCTACATAAATACACCTATGTTGTATTGTATGTCTTAAAGTGTATTGAGAACTTTTTTTAGAATTCTTAGTTTTATTTACTTGAAACAAGTTTTTGACTTACGGTTTAAGTGTGAAAACTTAAAAATAAAGTTTGTTTTAGTATTGTACGATTTTTTTAAACAGAATATTAAAGATTTAGAGTTGCAACAACCTTTAAAAATAGTAACATTTGGGATCAAAGTGTACTGACTATTTAATTATAATTCTTTGTACTATTTATCTACAATAATACAAGAAATTGACTTTTTAAAAAAACAACCTTTTTAAAAAAATACTTTTTTTAATTCATTATAAAGATTCTTTTGAATACTATTAATGTTTGAATAGGCAATATAAATATATAAAATAATAAGGAAATATTAAATATCTTTTAAGAAATATTTTAAACTGTATACAATTTGTTCTCTCAGTGTAGTGCCTGCACGTTCGGCAGTTATTTCTTAGCCATGACATAAGTATTACGAGCCCCGTCAGCGGCTGCATTCCTTGAGATTTTTTACAATTTGACAAGCCCCTGAAATGAAACAGAAACAAAACGAAGCATATGCCAAAATGGAAAATGGAAAATATGCATACCATACAGTCTAAACTAGGGGTGGGTAAGAGGGGGGAAGGAGAGAGAGAGAGGGGCACCGAAACAGAAGGAACTGAAGTGAACTGAACTGAGCTGAACCGGGCCGAAGCTGAAGTGAAGTGGAGTCAATGTTGCCGCTGACCGAGAATCGTCTGGCTGTGCTGGGTTGGGTCTATATCGTATGGTTGCCCCTGAGCTGTTGCCTGGCCGGCCAGAGTTGCCTTTGCCTGCTGTGCGCTTATCGATTTTTATCAGCACAAAATGCTTTTGACTTTGACAGGGAGAGAGAAGTAACAAAAAAAAAAAAACGTAAACTTGCAACTGCCGCCAGACAAAAAAAGGGGTTGACCTTCACATTTCAGTGTTGCTGTTGTTTTTCTGAAGTTCTGAAGTTGCCCCCGTCAATTGTGGCTCCCCCTTGCGGAAATGACGTGGCTAAACAAAATGGCGTTCTCATTTTGTGTGTGTGTGTGTGGTAAATCCATGTCAATAATATTCATGACATTGACATGCTTTGTGGGCCAAAGCGACCCCTCAGCCTTGTCTAGGGGTTGGAGCCGAAGCACGTACCTTCTCTCTGCTTCTTCTTCTACTTCCATTACTTCTTTTACTGCGTCATATTTGTGGTGGGGGTGTTGGTGGTTGTTTCCCCGAATATATATCTCTATAACTGTAGCTCCACTGTACGTGCGTGTGTGTGCCCACTGAATAGGAAGTTGCTTTCAATTATGCGTAACATGAAAGCCACTAGAAGGGAAGGGGAGGGGTTGGGACTCTATTTGTATGTGGGGTGCTCTAATTGGGGATAGCTACCCTTTCTTGCGCATTTCCTTTGAGGGTTGTTGTGTGGGTGAAAACAATGATGGAATGGAAATGCTGGGAAAGGGAGAGGCAAAGGGGAGAGAGTCATTTTTACTGTCCAGCCCAGCTAATGGGTAGTTTGTTTGAGGGATAGGGGAGTTGATAATGTCGTTAGCTTTTAGAGGAAGGGAATGGGGAGTGTGTGGAAAAGCCGATGAGATACTTACTGCGCCACACAATTTATGTGGTAAAGTAAGGCGCAGATTCCTGTGGGGAAAGGAGAACCAGAAATACGCATCAAATTGAAGTAATATCCATAAAAGTGGGCTATAAAGTGTAGACCTTTTTTAGAATGTCTCTAAAGCTCTAAGTCTGAGTTGGGAAACTTTGGGATTAAAATCTTCAGTTTTTCAATATTTATTCTAACTGAATTGTTCCCACAATTGCGGTTTGTTTATTTATATTTAAATATTTCATATAAATATGTATTTAACGTTCTTTATATGCAGGCCCACTGTGCTTGTATTTACGTGCTATTGTATTTTTTATAGCATTCATTTAAATTATATGGTATGTCTGGATCTCACAGCCGTAAACACTTCCGCGTATTCGATGCTTCAGTTCATATAAGAAATCATATGCACCTACATATATATAATATGTAAGCATATGCACTCTCGCACACATACACATACATATGTACGAATTATAGGTGCATGTATGCATAAATAGAACCAGTAATCGTTTGACTTTATTCGTCTGCATTTTTGGTATTTTCATGCCCATTTTCCTAAAAAATACTTTAAGATATACCACAGCTGACCACAGTGTCTTGTGTGTGCACCTCTTTGCTCTCCCTATCTCGTTCTATCACATTCGTCTACAGCACTATCTCTGCGTGGTCAGCATTCTGATTGTCAAGCTCTCTCGCAAGCACAGTGCTCTCTCACACACTCTCTCTCTGTCTCTGCCGTTCTGCCAGTGTGACCTCTCGTCACCCACACAAGTTTATACAATAAGAATTATTCTCTCTTGATATCAAAATTTTTGTTTATTTTCTTTTGTGCTGCACACACACACACACACTTACTCACTCTCTTTAACACACCCCCCGTCTGCTGCTGCTGCCTATAAATTTTTGTTGTTCTTGCTTTCGTCGGCGGTCTGCGCTCACGACGCGTCGTCGCGACGTCGCTGCTAGCTCGCGCATGTGTTGCGTCTTTTGTGTGTGTGTGTGTGCGCGCTGTCGTCGTCGTCGCTGTCGTTGTCGTTGCGTCTTCTTCGTGGTTGCTTCGTCGTCGTCGCGCGCGTGTTGTTGTTGTATGCAAGGTCGTTTGCGTACAAATTTCAACATTATTTGAAGGTCGTCCTTTGCCCATTCTGCTGCTGCGTTCGCTCGCTCTCTCGCTGTGTGTGTTTCTTTCTCATTCGTTTGCTCTCTCTCCTTCTCTCTCGCGTGCTTTGAGTGCTCTCTTTTGTTTGATTTTAGTTGCCGGTTGGCGTCTTGAGTGCGGGTTGTTGTACCGGCTAAAAACAAATGATGTGCATTAGTGGAAACAGGGCAGCAAGTGTGGAATGAGTACAAAGGAGAGGAATGGAAGGGTAGGGAAGAGAGAAGAGTGTCGTTCAATTTATTTAGCAGCTTGTCAAAAAGTGAAAAGCCCAAAAACTAAACCAGCAAACACCCTCGCACAAACACACCTTCCCCACCCCTTCTCTCTCTTCTTCTGCCTCATTTTCCCCCCTCTCTTTCTCTCACTTTCTCTCTACCATTGCCCTTTTGCCGCGCCCTTTCGCCATTATTTAAAAGCATTTTTCGGCCGTCCGCTTTGGGTTAATGTACCTTCAATTTTATTATAATATTCCACACACTCTTCTTCGTCGGGTCGTTGACATGTTTCGTTGTTCGCGCTATTGTTGTATTGTTTGTTATTAGTTGTTGCTCAGCTATTGTTCGTGTTCGTCGTTCGTTCTCTTGCTGCTGATAACAGAGGGAACTGTTCTTCACTGGACATACTGTAATGAGTGAGTGAGCGAGTGACTATGTGTGTGTGTGTGAGAGAGAGACAGAGAGTGTATGTGTGTGTGTAGGACACATGTTAGCATTCAATTAAAATAACTTGCAGAGGGTCGCACAACAGGGACAGAGGCCAAGGTCGTTGGCTTGTGCGAATTTGGTTTTAGTTGGAAGAGTGTAGAGGGGAGGTGAAAAGTACAGACTTTGCCTATGAGAACTGTTGCTAGGGCGAGTCTTTTCTTTGTTGTTGTAACTATTCGCATAGTTATGAAATTTCGTAATGTGTCTTGACGTCTTGTTTACTTTGCTCTGTCATTCATGAGAATCGCATTTCAATGCGGCAAAAAAATATAGAGATCTGCGCAATAGAGAATAGAGAATTGTGTGTGATTCATAATCGCGTCTGTGAGAGCTTTTTGAAAGAGTCATCAATAATATAGAAACAATTCTGTTGTACGTGTATCATGTTGATTCGCTTTAATTGAAATATATGAAAGTCAATTCAATCTGAATGGAAAGTGTTGAAACACTGTTATGAGGTATATATTATTTAATAAAATCTTAATCTTATAAGATTAATCAATTAAAAGTGAAATACTGACAATATAAAAGGCAATATTATAATAATAATGCAAGAGATAAGGAGGGAAATACGGATTCCCTAAGAAAAACTGGACTGCAACAACGGCACTGAGTTCAGAAGTAGTTGAAATGGTTTAGAACGCGTTGCTCAAGCTTCCCACTCATAAATTGTAATATAATTAATATATTAATTGATTTGGTTTTCTTGAAAACTTTGAGATTCATTCTTTAGTTTTCAATGATATTTTTGTAATTTTTCAAGAAAAATGTATTTGTTATAAAAATTAATATATAATAATGACAAAAAATAATAATAATAATGATAATAACAGACATATCACATCTATAATGTTACAGACATGTTGAAGACATGTTATAGATATGTTACAGACATCTAACAGACTTGTTGTCCACATCTTACCGACATGTAACAGACATGTTACAGACATATCACAGCTATGTTAAAGACATGTTGCCGACATTTTACAGACATGTTACAGACATGTTACAGACATGCTATAGACATGTTATAATGATATGTTTTAAAATTAACATTAATATTAAAAAAACAATGATAATAATAATAATATGATAATGCAATAATTTTATTATTAATGGAAATGAAGATAATAATGATATACATAATAATAATAATAATAATAATAATAATAATAATAATAATAATAATATAATAATAATAATAATAATAACTATGACATTTACTAATGGAAATGATGATAATAAAGATATATGTAAAAAAATAATACAATTCTTAAGATGCACTCCTATTATTTTGATGAATAACTTTAGTTACATAAAACATGCTTAAAATATGAAATATAATTAACCATTTCATCATCTTCTTATCTTTTATTGTAGATTTACAACACAATGGAACTGCATCAACGACATCTCTCAAATTTCTACAAATTGCACAAATAAATTAATTAAAATTCATTAATGTTAAATTAAACAAATATTCAATTTGCAATAAGAAAGAGATTGCAAAGAGTGCAGCAAGCAAAGCACAGAAGTGAGAGAAAGAGAGAGATAGAGAGAGAGTGAGAGAGAGAGAGAGAGAAACGGCTGCCAAGATGCCCAACATGTCCAGCATCAAGACGGAGCAGGGCGTCTCCCCTGGCGGCAGCAGCAGCAGCGGCGGCAGTTATCACCAGTTGCCGGTGAACATGTCCAGCACGATGACCTCGACCTCGAGCAGCTCCACGACCACAAGCCGTCACAATGTGTCCGTGACGAACATCAAGTGCGAGCTGGAGGATCAGTTGCCGCAGACGCCCAATGGGAATCATCTGGTGCCTGTGATAGCCAGCTACGCGACGCATCCCCACAACAATCACAGTAGCAGCAGCAATCACATCAATCACAACAATCACAGCAGCAGCCTGCGCATACCGCTAGGCATGGGCGGGGGTGGTCAGAAGGAGGATGAGGAGTCCGACTCAGAGGCGGAGCTGGCGAATATTGAGAATCAAAAGGTGCGCAGACGTGGCACAGATAAGAACGGACCGCGTCCCATGTCCTGGGAGGGTGAACTGAGTGAACCAGAGACGGGGCCCGCCTGGGGGAGGAGCAGGAGCTGATGGAGACGGAGACGGTGATCAAGAGCGAAATGAGCAACAGCAGCAGCAGCCAAACAATGTTGCCCATTAAAACGGAGCTGGAGCACATAGCAGGCGAGCTGCAATTACAGCAACAACAACAACAGCAGCAGCAGCAACAACACCAACACCAGCAACAGCAACAGCAACACATGCATCTGCAGCAGCAGCAGCAAACAGTTGCAATTGCAGCCACACCTGCAACAATTGCCGGTGAAGAACTATTCCAACAGCAAACTGAAGCTGGCGCCCACGCAAAGTGATCCCATCAATCTGAAGTATGAACCCGCTGTCGGCGTCGGCGTTTGCGATCGCAGCAAATCATCAAGCGGTGGCCACCTCCCACTGTTGCCCGCCAATCCGAGTCCAGATTCTGCCATACATTCCGTCTACACGCACAGCAGCCCATCGCAATCGCCACTGACGTCACGGCACGCCCCCTACACACCCTCGCTGAGCCGGAACAACAGCGACGCATCGCACAGCAGCTGCTACAGCTATAGCTCTGAGTTCAGTCCCACCCATTCACCCATCCAGGCACGCCATGCCCCACCCGCCGGTTCAGCACTGTTTCCTGGCGGCACCGCAGCCGGCAATGGTTTGCTCTACAGGCCGCTCAATGTAGATGCTGCTGCGGCGCAGGAGCCGCAAAATCTCAGCATGGATGGAAGCGGTGTAGGTGCAGGTGCAGGTGCTGGCTCCAACCAACTGGATGCCACAGCTGCGCTGCCTGCCTCGCCAGCGGGCATCTCACGGCAACAGCTCATCAACTCACCCTGCCCCATTTGTGGTGATAAGATCAGTGGCTTCCATTACGGCATCTTCTCCTGCGAATCGTGCAAGGGCTTCTTCAAGCGCACCGTACAGAATCGCAAGAACTATGTGTGCGTACGTGGAGGTCCCTGTCAGGTGAGCATATCCACGCGCAAGAAGTGTCCCGCCTGCCGCTTCGAGAAGTGCCTGCAGAAGGGCATGAAATTGGAGGCCATACGAGAGGATCGCACACGTGGTGGTCGTTCCACCTATCAATGCTCCTACACGTTGCCCAATTCGATGCTCAGTCCGTTGCTTAGTCCAGATCAAGCTGCCGCAGCTGCAGCAACTGTGGCGGCAGTTGTCAATCAACAGCAGCAGCAGCAGCAGCAGCAGCAACAGCAGCAGCAGCATCACCAGCAACAGCACCAGCGACTGCATCATCACCAGCAACAGCAGCAAAGCAGCATGGCCCACTCAATGGTTATGCTGGTGGATCCCACTCTCTGCCAGCGAGTCCCAGTCTGGGTGCATCCATTAAAACGGAGCAGACAGAGACGCTAAATCATCACGCGTCGCGTGCCTCAAGCATTCCAGCCCTGCTGCAGGTGAGCACAAGGGGGAGAAGTCTACATATAGAAGTATTGTTTACTGAAGTATCTTTTGTTATTCTCTAGGAAATTATGGATGTTGAACATCTCTGGCAATACACAGATGCGGAGCTGGCGCGCATCAATCAACCTTTGTCCTCATTTGCCAGCGGCGGCGGCGGCGGCGGCTCCACGTCGGGCTCTACGGCGAGCAATGCAACGGGTGCGGGTGGCACAGCTGGTGCCAGTGCCCAACAGATGACCAATCCACTGCTGGCCAGTGCGGGTCTCTCATCCAATGGGGAGAATGCCAATCCCGATCTGATTGCCCATCTCTGCAACGTGGCCGATCATCGACTGTACAAGATTGTCAAATGGTGCAAGAGTTTGCCGCTCTTCAAGAACATCTCGGTGCGTTATTGTCTAATATATATTAATATCTAATATGTATATTAATTAAAAATTAATTTGTTGCTAATTCTCAATCTCTATTCTGTGTTTAGATCGATGATCAGATCTGCCTGCTAATTAATTCATGGTGCGAGCTGTTGCTCTTCTCCTGCTGCTTTCGTTCCGTTGACACGCCTGGGGAGATCAAGATGTCGCAGGGTCGAAAGATCACACTGGCACAAGCCAAAACCAATGGACTGCAGGTGCGCAACAAGTAGATATAAGAAGGAAAGAGTTGGGGTTCTTTGAGAGGCATCTTGAATTCAATGTAGTGCTAGAAATGTGTGGAGAACTCTTTTATAAGTGGGAGACTTAGTTGTTTAAATTTAAAGTAGATACAAATTTAATATCTCTCTATCTATGTGTACTTAATGTATAATATGAATAGGCATCTTGAATTTAGTGTATAGAAAACAAGTTTATAATTTGTATGTGAACATTAGTCAGTTGTTTATTATGATCTATATATAGATAGATCCATAGTATAGTATAGATTGATAGTAGCTTAAATATTTCCTACTAAACACGTAACTTATATTTACTGCATAAGTAATTTAACTATTTTGCTACAACAGTAGCCAATTCTCTTAAATTTTAAAGTAAAAGTTCGAAATAAGTTATTGTAATTGAATATTCGGAATATCTAGAGATTAAATAAGATATTAGCGTAAACTTATTTATTGATATAAGTGAGCCGCCTTGATAAACTTTTCTTATAAGTACTTTCCTTGTACTCTTCGAATTAACTCTTATAATTATATTTAGAAACCTACAAGCCTTACAAGATATTTATAAGACAAAACCTAACTTCAATATGTATTATAGTGCTATACAGCAGAGGCTTAGTATACAATTGCAGTAGTATTGTTTAAACATATATCTATTGTTATTTAGTTTTTAATCAGTATAGTGTTTCTATTCTTCATTACTCTTATAATGAACTCTTTTATTTGCTTTTGCAGGCCTGCATTGAGCGCATGTTGAATCTGACAGATCATTTGCGACGTTTACGCGTTGATCGCTACGAATATGTTGCCATGAAGGTAATCGTGCTGCTGCAGTCTGGTAAGTAGTTTATACAGTTTGGATCGCTGCAAATAAAAGAAAATCATTGACTTGTTAGTTATAATTATATAGTAAAGTTTTCCGATCTGTTTTCACATATGAAGTCAAAAAAAATACTAAGTTAATCTATCTCAATGATTGACAATCGAATTATTTGCAGCATAAGCTACAGCTGAGGAACTCCCTAATCTAATTCAGTTTCTTCTCCCTTCTTACAGACACCACAGAGCTGCACGAGGCGGTCAAGGTGCGCGAGTGCCAGGAGAAGGCGCTGCAGGGACTGCAGGCTTATACGCTGGCTCATTATCCCGATACGCCGTCCAAGTTTGGTGAGCTGCTGTTGCGCATACCCGATCTTCAGCGCACGTGTCAGGTGAGTGGGCCCACTAAATATAATACAATATATAAACTATATACTAATTCTGTCTCTCTTGGCAGTTGGGCAAGGAAATGTTAACGATCAAGACGCGCGACGGTGCCGACTTCAATTTGCTGATGGAGCTGCTACGCGGAGAACATTGACAATTGTTGTGGGCCATGAAACGCACAAGTTTTATAATGATTAGTATTAGGAATATCTATGCTTAGGATTAAGTGCTCGATGTGTAAGCTCTGAAAACATGTGCCTAAAAAATGAACCACAGTCGCAGCACAGCAGCAGCGCCAGCAGCAGCAGACAACGTGCAACAAAACTCGAGATAAAAAAACTGATAGAAAAGTAAAAAAAAAGAGGAAAAAATTAAACGCAAAGTTTGCCAAATTTATGCAACACATTGCGGCAAGTGCTGTTGTTGTTGCAGCTGGTGCAGCTGCTGTTTGTGTTATGCGGCTCGAGGTTTATTGACATTATATAAAGATTTTGCTATATAATATACATATATCGAATTATGTATAGTAACTAAAGCACACATGGAAAATGAAAAGACTAAGAAATTTATTTAATTTTTAATCGTAAGCAACAAAACAATTGCAAATCAAATTCTTTAATTTTAGTTCAAGTAATCAAACATAAAATACAAAAACAACAGAAAAAAGAAATAAAGAATTTTAGCAGCTTATGTTTTTTATAGTATGCAAAATGTAAAACGAGAAGAGGAAGAAATTTAAGAATATTTTTTAAATGAAAATGCCAAAACCGAAATTGGTTTAAATGAGAGCTGCTAGAATTTTCTACTTTATATACATACTATATATATATATATAATATACAAATGAGAAATCCATTTTTAAATGTTGTAGCATTTAGTTTTAGTGCAATTTCACATATGTCTACTTATATATCGATATATATATACATAAATATGAGAACGGAACTATACAAGAAAATGTAAAAAAGACCACTCGATTAACTGGCCGCCCATTTGCTGTGTGGGCGTGTCAGATGACTATTCCAGTGATGCTATTTGTTGCATATAAAAACATAAACAAATACAAACTACATAAATCAAATTTATTCTTTTATTGTCGTGCCCACAAATGAAAATACATGAATATGAATATCGATCGAGTATCTTATATTTGTATCTGTGTATCCTCGTATATTCGTATCTGAATTGTATTTTGTATTCATTAATTAATGTTTTATAATAACGTATGTATGAGAACTGCGTATATATATGTATGAATATATATTTTGTTTTATTGTAATTTTACTTAATAGCTGAAGCAAATCCTGTAACAGGATTTAAAACATTTATGAATTACATACATTTATACATATGTATATATATATATGTATATCATATATTTTTTTGTCAGAACCTAGAACTATATAGATATATAGCCTGCATATGTATGTATGTGTGTGTTTGTGTGTGTATGTTAACTGTAAAACTTCCAACCCCACCAGCCAGAGAGATACATGATCTATGTAATTTCAGTAAATTAAAAAAACAATAATACTACACTGAGCGAAATGCACACAAGAACAACACAGCAATAAAACAATAATAATCATCAAATAGTTCGATCGATCAATTGGCCAGAAACGATGTGAATTGTGAAACAATGTTTACTTATAATTAAATCTCACTAAACTCCATTTTCAAAGAGTATCCAAAAAATGCTAAGGAACTTTTCTTCTCATTTCGATCGTTATTCTGGCCGTAAATTGTCGTAAACCTAAACGTAAATACAAATAGTTAAATGGTCTAACTAAATATCAATAAACAATTACCATAGTTAAATGCAATTGTAAAATGAAAATCAAATCAAAATTATCTTATAGTTTTCATACCCAACCCAATCCTCTTTCCTATCCATCCACAATACATCAACACATCAAAACACATGGGAAACGTGGCCAAACGCAAAGAACAAGCACAATATGAAACCCAATAAAAATGAAACCTATTAGAAATTATATTTGTAGAACTGCGGATATTTTTCTACTTAAGTATTAAGCTTAAATAGGTAAAGTTGCGCTACGAAATTGAATTGTTTCGTCATCGAAATTGTCTTTCATTTTGTATCCACAATATATGCTATATATGTTATGTATATATTGTAGTTGTGCTTGTTTCGTTTTGCCGCCATTTTCGCCTACTCATCCATAGTAAATATTTAATTTCATTTCTTTATGATTGTAATAACTGAAATTCAAATGGAACAACAATTAAATGATTAATTGTCAATGCAATATTTTGTAATAAAAATTTTTTTCAAAAAAATTTACATGCAAGAGTTTTATTTATTTAAGTGGCTTTTGAGGGAACTATGGAAGGGATTTCTTAAAGATTGGCATGAGGTGTAACTCTAATGGAGTCAACAGTTAAAGAAGAATGTTGCATTGACGATATTTTATATGGTAAAACAGCAAAGCTTCTTAGGCTGAATTTTTAGCGCTTTTCGGATTAGTTTTCTCTTTATGCAATCAAAGCGCAAAGGGAAACTGTCAGCTGAGGCCACATAAAAGATATTTCATGCAGGATTTATGGTATCAATAAAGGCGAAAACAGGAAGAAGGAAACCCGAATGTGAAATGGGATGGCGTCAAATAATTCAATAAATTCATGAAAATTATGCTGAATTCGCAGCAAGTTTTTCTTTTTCTTGTTATTCCTGTTCGTGTTGACAACTGCGAAACGAAGGAAGGACCTACAAAATGAGCTGACGATGAAATGCAAATGACGAGGGACGAGGGACTATTCACACACACACACATGGTCGCATACATACATTAACACATGTATGTGGAACACTCTTGATTTTATTCGATGAGCTCGCTGATTTATGGCTTTGTTCGGCTCAACGAAGGATGTGCATTTTTGATGAAAAGGCATAAAAGGAGAAGGTAGTATTATGTTAGCCTAAAGCTTAGACAGCTGTTCCCCTTTTAGGCATTAAATTATGGAGTCTTTATGCAGTCTATTTTTCATATTATTTATTTCAATTTTTCCAGTTTCTGTCATTTGAACGGTTAACAAATCCAAAAAAGGAGTTACTACTTATTACAATAAAATGTATTGTCGTGGAATTCAGGAAACTAAATTGCGCAAAAAAATTAAAACAATAAGAGATTTTTAATATTTATGATATGATAAATATTAAATAACTTATATTATTATATATATATTATTATAACTTATTCTTAGTATACAAGTTTCAAAATCCAATTAAAAATTGTATTTGGCAACCATATTAAAATCAAATATGTATTTTATTTAATTTTAATTATACCATATTCAAATAAAACTTTTTTGATTTTCTCAAAGGTTTTTCTATACTCGTATATTCTTTATTATCCTCCAATCTTATATATTTTATATATTTGACAATTCATAATTTGCGTTTACTTTGTCCTTGTTCCTTTGAATTTTTTGTTTACGTTAAATCGGCAAGGGACTCAGGGACATTGTCTGTTCATTGTACTTACATCGTTGCTCTTTGCCTTCGAGGTGGGATTAGAAAAAGACGGCCCCGGCATGTAGCCGCCGTCCTCAGGCATTTCATAGGGCTGCCCTGACCAGGATTGGAGAAAGTGCAAGGGTATGCCACTGGATCCGCTACCAGGAAGTGGATTGGAAAAACGTTGCCCACAAGTACTTGGAGTGCACTGCATCTGGAACGAGTGGGTGGGAGACAAAGTGGGAGACATAGACGGCACAATCTGGGGCAAGCCGGGGCAGGTACGAATTGTACACGGCGGCATTTGGAACGAGCAATTGGAAGACATGGGCGACATCATTCGCGACATCATAGGCGACATTTCGTGCGTGCTGAAGTGAGGCATGGCCAGCTGCATTTGGTGCGAGCTGCTGGGAGACATGGCCTGTTGCAAGCTGCTGGGAGACATGCCCACCGGCATTTGGTGCAAGCAGCTGGGAGGCATGGCCAGCTGCATCTGGTGGGAGCTGCCTTGTGACATGGACGGCGATATTTGGTGCGAGCTGCCGGGAACAATCTGGTGCGAGCTGACGGACGATATCTGGTGCGAGCTGACGGGCGATATCAGGTGCGAGCTACCGGGTGATATGTCATGCGAACTCCCGTGCGTCATCTGGTGCGAGCTACCGCTCGACATGGACATCGTCTGGTGGTACGAGCTGGTGGGATGTGCCATGGAACAGAAACCATTTGTCCCTGTAAAAATGCAGGAGCCTTTGCAAGGCCCGCAGGTTTCGGGGCCGTCATCATTTGGAACGCTGACGATGCCCATGCAAGCGGAGCAATTGCTGCAAATGCCACATGATCCAGTGTTCGGGAAATGGTTGAACTGGTTGCCACAGATTCCCCGGTAATCGGTGCCATAGATGGTTTGAATATCTACCGAATCTTTGGCACAGCTAGAGCTGCTCTGCTGTGGACAACAGCACGGAGGCATACAGGAGACAGGAGGCGGTGCATAGCAGCTCATCGGGCAGTAGGTCGGCGTTGGCGCACAAGGGGATTGCATTGGCCAACAGTAAGGGCCCGAATGGCAGGGACTGGCCATTTGTTGCGTATCGTAGGTCATCGGCGATGATTGCGCACAATGGTTTATCGGAATCGGAGCCCCATAGCAGTATTCCGAGGGGTAAGAGCCACTTGACGGGTCCGTGTTACTTGCGCTCTGCTCGCAGAAGGTGTAGCCCAAGGATTCCATGCAATCCTGAGACGAATACGAGTTGTGCATGGGACTCATCTTGGGAAACGAGAACCTCGACTGGCACGATTGTTTATCGGACCTATCCGGGCAATCATCCTGCAGAGAATTACAAATATCGTTGCATGCATCGTTACATGTATCATTACAAGAATCCTGGTTTGATTTCGATATCTCCGCGCAGCTCTGGCTTGTATAGTCGCCACTCTGCGCAGTGCATGCTTCTGAACAAATATCTTGCTGATTATGTTGGCAGGACGACGATTCCCCACTCTCTTTTCTCTCATGATGATGCTGTAGGGCTACTGGTGGCTGATGGTGGTACTGGTGGCGGCCGTTACAGCCGCCGGCGGAGTCGGACTGCGACGGAATGTTCATATACTGGGAGCGATTGAACATCTCCGCCTGATCTGTTGGGTACTGATACCCGCCGCTCTCCGGCCCCGCCCGCGCCTGTGGATAATTGCCGTAAATGTTATAGCCACCGGAAGCCATCGCTATCTGTTGTGCATAATAATCGTGGGCACTCATCATCCCCATCATGCTTTCCTCGCGACTGAAATTCTCATCCGCAAACCTGACACTGTTTCTCGACTGTCTAAACTCGTTCGAAGAGCAATCTACAAAGAGCTTTCATTCAATTTCAATTTGAATAAACATTAGTACTCACATTGCATAGTGTTGGCATTACTATAGGTGGTAGTACAAGAACTAGTTGCACCTGATTGATGCCTCTTTGTCACTTGCCCAGAAACTATGCGATTAGAGGGTCTATGAAAGAAGTTATAAAATAATAAGTATAAATATACAAATAATACATATGTTATAATTACTAAAATGATTTTACTTTACTATAACTTTATATCTATTAACATTGTATGGTCAAAAGATAGTGATGGTTTATAATTATTATTTGCTAGGGGGAGATATACTGCAATCTTGTAGATCTGTTCTACTCCTTGTTGGGCTTATAGATCCCTAGAGTTAGTTTTCTAAGGAAATCCATTACTTTGCCTGGGCTAGTCGATCTTATCTGGAAAGATGCTTGCCAAGCAGCAAATTTCCTTTAGCGCCCCATGACGGCCATACCGTAAGTATGTATGGCTTTAGTGTCTTGGACTCTGACAAGTTCTAGTCCACTTAGGTCTGCCTATTGCAATCTTACTTAGCAACATTATCTGCTTAAACCTCTTGAGATAGTAGCAGCCGAAAAAACTTGGACGTCTGCACGGATCTATATTTTTACTGATTCAACTCAGCTAAAACGTGCTTTGCTTAGGTCGTGCCAGCACCAAGGTTAACTAATCAGCTTCCTCATTCCTTGGTATTATCGTTTGCATGCCTCAGTATGCATTATAGAGTGATGGTAGTGCTCTGTGCTAGCTTGTCGCGTTTGTTTTTAACCTCACTAACTAGTTTCGATTTAATTATGTAATTACTAATCGTTATAGTTTAGTTGTGCTCAACTTGAATCTGACTTACAATTTCCCCATTTGCCTGCTCTTGAAATGCTCCATCTCATTATAGATATAAGGCTTAGATGCCATAGCTACGCATATCTTATTATCTCTGTCGCTTTCAATTTCATCGTACCCGACTTCTTTCGATTTTGAAATATTTCCTATTGTAGTCTCATCCTGATCGTTGTTTTTGTTGATATTATTCCCTTCATTCGCCTCAACATCATCGTTTTGCGAACTCTTCAGTGTCAGTGTGCCTGAAGATGTTCGACCAATTTGCATTTTTCGAGATGCATTGTAAGTTCTATAGATCTCATCGATACTCTCAATTCTCTCCTCGCACTGCTCCGATGTCATTGAATCATTTGCAATCTCAGTATTAGACGACTCCATTTCAATAGATTACAACACACAATAGCCGTAGCCATAACAAATACACTTTAGTGTATATAGCTGAAATTTTGGAAGGCGTGGCCAATAGGTGTTCCAAATTTACGATAATTTTCTCATACTGTATACAATATTTATTCTTAAATTACACATCTGTTTGCTTTGTTTCTCAAATTGTCTGTGAGAGCCATAAATTGATTTTGTGTAAGTATACCATAAGGTATAATGAGTGAATAATGATCAGTCAAAGGTCTTTCGCATACTCTTCACTATGTCAAATAGAGTCGTATCTTCTTCTTTTGGTTGCTGTTCTGCACCTTCCAATATCTTAATTTTATCTTAAACTCTATGACTGTTTCTTGGGTAAGTGTTCTTTACAGCATTACATATGGTCTCCTTTTGAGTTGTAATCTTCTTTCTTTGTTTTCTTGTTTAGGCTATCCCACCTTCTCTGAATTCTTTTTTCGGGTACTCTATTTTAGATCAACAGGTCATTTGTAAGTAACTAAAAGCATTTATTTGATATGCAAACTTAAACTAAATGAGAACAGTTATGTGTTTAAGCTTCAAGCGTCGGTCTCTTAGATTATTATATTCTTACTTTTTCCATATATCTAATGAGCTTTTCCACTTTTCAATATAATATATTGATATCTAAT
Organism: Zaprionus nigranus; assembly: GCA_018903425.1. Taxonomy (NCBI): domain Eukaryota; kingdom Metazoa; phylum Arthropoda; class Insecta; order Diptera; family Drosophilidae; genus Zaprionus; species Zaprionus nigranus. The sequence goes on along the minus strand of JAEIGD010000094.1, from coordinate 233,694 downwards.
TTGCCTTGCAGGGTAGTCCTAAATTGATTGTAGGCAATTGCAACACTTGAAAGTTGCATGTATTAAGTTTGTTAATTTTGTAGGCTGTTAAAAAGGTAAGTGGAAAGAGAACTCACGGAATCTCTTCTAGAGCCTGTCTCTCAGCACCTGTCCAGCTGGTTCCATTAAAAAACCATATCCATTCCGTTTAATGTCCCGCTCTGGCCGCACTAAAGACAAGGCAAACATTTGCCCCGACCCAAGGGAGTAAGAGAGATAGAGAGAGAGAGAGAGCGACTGATAGAGGGAGGGAGAGATAGAGAAACCCGTCAGCATTATCGTCACCAGGCGCACAGAGGCTCTTGAGATAGAAATTTACATGCGATTGAAATGTTAAGTTGCAAAAAGTTTGCTGAGCGATTGATTGATTGATCGATTGACTGCGGATGCGGGTGAACAGGAGAGGAGGCAAGCACGGTGATGGGTGATAGGTGAGACTGACAGTGGATAGGGGGAGAGGCAGGCGAGGAAAATGTGGACTAATGATACATCAACATGAACTTGCAGGCTGCAGGAGGAGACTGGCAGCTCATCGTTATTATGTTCAATTAGACACTGAGGAATTTAAGACCATTTGATTGATGTCGTAATTGTTGGCTCTTCGTTTCAGTAGTTATTCTTTATTGGTTTGTATGCGGAGAGATAGAGAGAGAGAGAAACTAGTTGCTAAACTTTGCTGAAAGCTAAGTGTAGTAAATTACGTATGTTTATTGTGTGTCTGTTTGTGTGTATACCTTTTCTTCCTTCATTTCTGAATCTAATTGATATGTCTCCCGGTTCATTATGGATAACCATTTAAAATTCAATTACAACTTTGTGAGAATGGCATTTAAGTATTCAAAGTATGGCAACGCTGATATTTACATGTTCAAGCCGGCTTTGAAAATGTGTGCATAGTATTAATTACCTATTGTAGTATTTTATATCTGTATACATACATGAAGAACAAAAAAAATTAAATGCAATTAATTATTGGAACTTTCTTAAAATATGCACAAAATAAGCATTAAATAACAGCACCTCTTTCAGCCAGTTAACAGTACAGCTTGCGCGCTTTCTGAATTGCTGTTAACCTTAACATAGCACTAAAAAATACCATCCAGACAAAATACCACAAAGTATCAACAGCTGTTAATGCATGATGCGCCCGCTTACAGCATTCTGTTAACAGTCTGTATAGAAATTTCAAACCGTGCGGGTGGCTACGCGCGTGCCAATCAGAAAGTCCAACAAGAAATTGGAAACCAACAATGAAAATTTCGCAAAAATAACACATAAAAGCATAATAAACAAAAGAAAAGCGTGTCAAGCAGTGTCAGTGCAAGGTGTGTACCACTGTATTAATGAAATGCAATTATATTTTAGTTGCTGCCTACGCATAAATCAAATGCATAGGGCAAATCGCCAATCAGAGTAATAAAAACAAGTGTAACACACACACACATATCCGCCCATACACGGATTATTGCATGAGGCGGGCAGCCTGAGTGTGTGTGCGTGTTTGTTAGGTTTCTGTTTGTTTGCCTTTGGTTGTGTGCGTGCGCGTCACCTAAATAAACCAATTCTGAGTAGAAAGCATTGCCAAAAAATCAGCTGTCTGCTATGCGCTGCTCTGTGCATGTGTGTGTGTGTGGGGTGCGTGCATTGCTGTTAATGTTGTGTGTGTGCCTGTGTGTATGTTTGTGTAGGCCTAAGTGTAGCATTCATTATTGTTGCTGTTTGTTGTTGTTGTTAGTCGTTGTCGTTGTTTCGTTGAGTTCATTTTAACATTTCGGTGTTAAATTTGTAAAGTCTTAGTTTTTGTTGTTGCTTTTTCTTTCTTTCGCCTACATATTCTTTCGCTTATCTTTTTCCTTTTCAAAGCCAAAGCCACAAAACTCGTTTTTGTTGTTGTTGTTGTTACTGTTGCTCGTGTTGCTCTTGTCTACGTTGTGGTTGCTATTGTTGTTGTTGCTGCTGTGCTGCTGTTGTTGTTGGTGTTGGTGCTGAAGCTGTTGTTGTAAGACGCGTCACGCCTTTTGTGTTTTTAATCGCGCAATTCATTCATAAGACCCGCAGCAGCAACTCTATCAACAACAACAACAATAACAGTAGCAAACCGAACAACAACAGTAAAGTCGACGTCGATCGTCTGCTCAATTTGGGCCGAGCGTTTTCTACACAAAATTTCTTTTATTTTCACCTAAAAAAGAAGGAAGCAAAATATCAAACAAAAGCAAAATCAAAAGAAATCAAATTTCAAACTTCAGCAGCAGAAGCAGCAATAGTGGCAACCTAACCTAACCAACAACAGCAACAAACAACAACAACGACTACAACTATGACGAAAACGATAACAGCAACAACAACAACTGCAACAAACACCGAAAACTGCTCACTGGCAGCAGCCGCAGTCAAATTGCATTTGCCGTGTTGTTGCTAAATGTTGTTTTTGTTGCTAATATTGGTGTAGTGAATGTGAATTGTGAATGTGTGTGATGTAAGTTTTACATACATACAAACATATAACTATTTTCAAAAGTATTATAAACATACCACACTCTGTTTTGGGTATTATGGAGCCACCATTGTTGTTGTTATTTAATTTACCGCTTTCTTATGCCAAAACTTTTGGAGTGTTATTTTTTTGCTGTACTTCGTAACCGGCTTTTTATCAATGTTGATTATTAAGCCTACGAAAACAACAACAACTTATTGAAAATTAGTGTTTCGGGTTAAACCCGTTGTTGTTGTTGCTCGTTGAGAAAAGAGTTTTGAATACATGAATAGACTATTTTTTGCTAATTAAATAATATTGTAAAATCTTACATACTCCTTAAATATTTACTCCTTAAATTTAATCAAAACTTGTCACTTCAACATTTGTAAAACTCATTTATTCCTTATCGCGTTATCGTAATTTGATTTCACATGAAATGTTTGAACTAAATTGTTTGTTTTTGTCTTCATATCATATCTAACTAATAAAGGGTGAACCACTATTTGTCCATAGTCGTTATCTGTCTATTGTTGACCATATAAACGGTGCGATCACATTGGGTAAATTAACGTAATTAAAACAAATATTTGTCAATTTTCATTTTGTTTTTAAACGTTTTTTATATGCGCGTATTTCTTGTTCAGTTTCTTTGCCCTTTTTTTTATTAAGTTCTCTTTTCTGCGCAGCGATAAAACGCCGCGTTGATTGAAATTAAAGCGCAACCTTTGCAAATTTACACAGTCGTTGGATATTTTTAATAATAATTATTATTATTGTTATGTACATATTCGCTGTGAATGAGCTTTCATCAGGCGCTAAGCGCCTAGTACATTTTACCTACATATATTTCTTGCCAGATATGTTTACTATAAATATGGCTTTACAAAAAAGTAAAAAATGAAAATATTCATACAAAATTAAATAAATAAATAAATTAAAGAATAAATAACTTCCATATACATATGTGAGAAAAGAAAGATTATCAACATTTTTTTATACATATATGAAATTCAGGGAATAACTTTATAAACCTTTTTCATTCTTTTTTCATATTTTATATTCTTATTCTGGTAATATTTTCATTAATTTAATTAATCGTTTATTATTATCAGGTTGGCTGGCAAGCCTGGGATTCTAATCGAGTTCGAAGTTTTTCTATTGAAATCATAAAATTTAAAGTGTTCCTTTACTTCTTCAGATCCGCCAAAAGATTTCACTATTATGTCATGTACATATAAACCTTTTTGGATCAGGCATTATACAGACGGGACCGATGTAGACAGGCAGAAAAATTAAACGTCTTTACTTGTCACATGAAAACATCAAAAAAGACTGAACTATTGTATAAATTGCTTTCAAAATCGACTCAATCTACTAAAAATAAGTGACAACTTGTCAAATAATCAATTAATTAATGTCACATAATATTTCAGAACATATTTAATGAAAAAAAAATATGTACTACAATGATCAAACAAATATCAGCTCTGGGCGCGTCAACATCCTTGGTCGATATTTTTCCAATGCCTTATCAACATTATTGTATGAATAGGAATATCATTATCACAGGCCAAACAAATTTTCATTTCCCCCATTTGTTTCCCTCTCTTGTTAACAAGTTCTTGCTAATTTGTTAATAGATTGATTACCTTTTAATAAGCTGATTAATACCTCGTAAAAACGACATCAAACTCGTGTGGTCAAATGCTTAAAATTGTCAAAGAAATAAACAAAAACCGAGAAATAATTTAATTTATGCGTGGGCATTTAAAAATAGCAACTGACGCGTGAACGAAACAAAAACCACAAAAATATGACAAAATATGTATATGTACATACGTATGTGGTGGAAATAAGCGTTTAGTTTTCAATGAAATTAAATGACATAATTTCTGGCAAAAGATAACAATATTATTGGCGAAAAAGAACAATCAACTAAATGTTTGAATGCATTTATATCCGTTTTTTTCGTTAATTGTTCAATTTGTATATTATATGACTGTGTTTCAACAAATTGTTATCTGTTTAAATATTTCCCTACATGCATAGCAACAAGAAAAGAATATAAACATATGAAAATATAAAAATAAACAAATATAAAAAATACTTTCCTTACCTTTATTATTACCCATGTAACCGCAATATTCACTACGCAAGTTTATTGTTGAGTAGTTAGTATTATTAGCAATGTTTGTTTTTGTGATATTTACGCTTTATGCAGGTAAAGATAAAGACTCGTTTTATTGTTTTATCAACTGTCTTGGTTTCCCTCTGATGTCAAAATATTTGCGCATGCACGTGCATGTCAATAGAAACGCAACTAAGAAGCTCCCCCTCTGAGACGAAGCTGAGCAGATAAGCTGCCCTCGCAGTCTCTGCTGGACAGTGGACAGTGTCAGAGGGAAAAGGCAAAGGGAAGTAAGGAAGAGGGGGAGGGAGAGAACAGAACGCAATGCAGTGGTTGCTTAGTTGAACCGATAAGCTTGACATAATTCCACAGCTTGTTTGATAATAAAATAAGCAAACGGAAGTCACGTCAAACTTTGTGGGCGGCATAAGTTCTCCCAGAGGAGTATTCGAATGTATCTGTGTGTTCATAGTTAAGATTTTATTTTTTGTGGCTTACGATCGTAAATCATTGAAAACTTAATAAATCTGGCTGAAATTGTATTATTTAAATAAATATAAATAGGATCTATTTAAATACTTCAGCTAAATATATGAACTACTGATTATAGAAATCTGAATTGTGAAATGGAATTGATTGATATTATTATTATGATGATTTTTTGGTTAGATGATCTGTAATGTGACTTCTAAGACTCAAATAAGATTGTTTAACCGTTGCAAAAGATATTTTAAATTTTGGCCAGAAGTTTGCAACGCTCTTTAAGAGAGATCTCTGATCATATAAAATATATGTATATATTCTGAATCAGCATCAACAGAGTCTATTCGTCAGTTGCAACGCAAATTAGTCACTAAGTTTCAGAGCTATCATGATGAAATTTGGCACATATGCTTGTAATTGCTGCACACTGTAAATAAGTTGGAACCACTTGGATCGGACTGATATATCGTATAGCTGTCATACAAACAATCGGCCTATTCTTGTTAATTGTCAAGATATTGCAACCATATTTAGTACATCGGACTTTTTCTATACAAATAATATCTACACAAAATTTCCTTAAAATCAGACCACTCTAATATATGGTATAGCTGCCATAGGAACAAACTATTATTAAATCAATCGGATGCGATAAGAACCTACAAAGGTAAACCACTTTCGGTATGCCAAAAGTAGCCTTTCTTCCTCGTTATACTTATTTAAATATTAGTCTTTAAAACGGTAATTAAAAACTGTACGCTCACAGCGCTTTAAATAGTATTCAAATACTATTATTTTTAACTTTTTTGTGCCATCTTATCCTATCAGAAGTAGTAGTAGTTGTTGTTTTTTATATTCTATCAATCATTCACACATGTTAGTTTTGCAGCTCGTGCGTCTTCTTGCACAACCTTCTGCTCATTTCCTTATTAAAAATTCTCTGTTGTTTTGCATAGTTCAGTGTGTTTTTATTAATTGTTCAACTGCAAGTGATAGTCGAGTATGGCGGTGCAATTAATAAAACAGTCGGAGAATACGCAACAAGAATAACAATTTTCCCCTGACCCAAAGAGCGACGAAGTTGCTTGGTTACTTTTCAGAAAGCCAGTCATACTGACACACAGACAGACATACATATGTATGTATACACTATATATATGAACACGTGTATTTATCTCTTTATGTGTGTGCATTTATACATAATTTGTTTGTCAAGAGGCGTCATGGCAACAACAACAACAACAACCGGCTGTAAAACAAAAATCAAAAGGGGCGCGTGCCATGTCAGAGTTCAGCAGGTCAAACTTTGCTCCCTCCTTTCGGTTCCTTTTTCCCCTGAACTGTCTGCAAAATGTTGCTGGCGCATTAATTTCATTTTTCTGTTCAACTTTTTGCGTTGTCTGTTGTTATTTTCATATTATTTTCTTGTTTTAATGAGCGCCTTTTGGCAATGTTTGAAATATGTAAGTGAAAAATCATTTAACATTCAAGAACTGTTATAATTTTTCATTTCGAACTTTAAGAAATTCATTAAAGTATTTGTAAAATATGACCTCAAGTGGGAATATCCATCAAAGTTCTCATTTATTATGCTCAAACTTCGATTTCGCTCTGGTCTCTTGATAATGAACTTCAGTTTTGAGTAATTTATGCCATAAGCAAAACCGAAAACGAAAACTCAATCAAGCGACCTTCGTGTAATTAATGTGCCCAGGCACGTTCATCGATCAAAGTGCGGTTAATTCGCAAGCGTAAGCCGAAACCGAAACGAAAAGCCCCAAAAAAGTGCCACCCTACCCCATAAAAGGGTGTACTTAACCTTGGCACAATTAATTAACATTAGAATTGTTGAATTTTAAATATGCTTTCACACAATTGCCATTTACACTTGAATTAATCGAATATAAAAAGAGTTGAGTTCCAAGCGACATTTTCAAGTCAGCTGTCAGCAGGAGGTTAACCCTCCTCCTCTCACCTTCCCTTTCTCCTCCCCTAGAGTTATGACAACAGTAGCAACAACAGCAACTGTGGTCTCTCTCTCTTGGTTCGGTATTAGTTTACAGTTTTGTGGTTAACCGCAAATAAGCATTTTGTGCATTTTGTTTTCTTTTGCTTTCGTTCGTCGGTTCGTTTGCTTTTCTTCTTCACACACACACAAAACACACACTTTCCTAACTCAAACTCAGCCATTTGTAAAAGTTGAACTTGGACAGCGGGTGGTGTTTTTGGGGTTCCGGTTTTGATTGGGTTTGTGGTTGGGGCTGTGTTGGTGGCTTGAGACTGTGCTTGGCTTGGCTGCTTAGTTGCTTGAATGGTCCTGCTTGGTCGGTCATCAATGGAATTTATGTTGGCCTTTTCCGTTTTTTCCCCTACATATATAAATTATATATATTTTTCACACTTTACTGCATTCTTAAGCCATTTCAATGATTCCGTTTTTGCTTACGTGTCAATGCCTGGAAATTGCCAATGCTGAAATATTCCTAATTTTAACCAGAGCTGTGGTTAGTCCTTGGTTTTTGACTTGGGATTGCAAAAATTAAGCAGAGACTTTAAATAGAGTTCAAGAATTTGTTTAAAGCTGAAATCTTGGTTTAAAATATACAACATCTGTTCCAGAATTGTGAGTAGATCTTTCCGAAATGCTCAAACAATTCTTAAAGTATTTCTCTACAATTTTCTGAATGTTTTATGATGTGTAGAATAATATAAAGTATTTCTTTTCTTTATCATTAATACTATAATAGCATATAATTTATATATACTTTATAAAATATTCTCATTTGTTTAAAGTACAGTAGAATGTATATTAAATTAAAAGTAACCTTATGTAAATAGAAAAAAATTTTAATTTCGAGTTCATTTCCCTGAATGTGTCAATAAAGGCGCGAGGCGTCGCTTTAAAAATTCATATTTAATTTGCTCGAGAATTTTCATTAGACCCGCAGGAACCTAAAGTGCCCATAAAGTTGGATGCCTTCGGCGTGGTTTCATTGTCTTGTGCTTCCGCTTGCCGGCAACTGTCATGGCAACCGCAAGGCAGGCAGAATGTTTTCCTTACTTGTCTAACAATTAGGCACGCAACCGTCCATGGGCGTTGCGGCAATGGCCCAGGTGGGCTATGCTGTATGTACATACATATGTGTGATGTTCTGACACCTTGCGGGAAACAAGGTGGGCTGGGGGTGTGGCACATGTACATGTTGTCCGCATGACAAGCGCGCGCCTCAGGCACCTCAGGAGCTGCTGTTTTCTGGTTGATTGAATTGAAATGGGTAAAATATGTGCAACTAGAGCTTGGCTTAGCGCGCACAGTTCCTCAGGGGGTGTTTCGTGAAACCTAACATAAGTTTCAGTAAATACACGTTTAGGTTGAGCTGGGGATTAACTTTCGTCTTTGGGCGACCTAAAATTGAAATTTATGCAGCAAAGATATAGAGAGAGAAAGAAATTAAAAAAACTGGGATATATAATTTTAAATGAGAAATGATCTAGATATATTTTATATATATAAAGACTTTTATTATCGAAAGAATGTAAATGGTAAAATAAGAGACTAATACAAAAGGAGAATTAGATCAATGGAGAAGTCAAAGCACCAACATATCGTTAAAGTTCCAAGAAACAAAGATCTTACTGCCAAGATTTGAAAAGCAAATGCTTAAGTTCGTGCCTTGTTGGCGATTAACGACTTTATATTATGATCATAATCCGATAGAATTCTCTCCATGTTTCTACTATGTCTTCTATTTTATTCAACATGTTTTCGATTGAATTTTAGAAGTTTTATTTGTCTGCTTTTCACATGTTCTTTCTTACAGATATCATATAATCAAGATAGTATGCTGTAATCAAGCTTTTACTTTTTTCCCATTCATAATTATCGGGTTCTCAGACTTCTATCATAGGTTGATTCAACGTGTTTCCTGCTGCTGTCAGCTCTTCAATGGCTTTCTATAAATAACGTATTATCTCGCCTAAGTTCCTCTAAGTCATGTCTTTAACATAACTCTATGATAAAAATTTAAAAATTTGCATTTTTACGTACTGTTTGTGAACACGCGATGCTTGATCGACAATCAAAAATGCCAAGTTTTATTAAGCGTTCATTTTTTAAGCTGCTGTCTCTGTCTGTGTGTGTCTGTCTGTATGTCTGTCTGTGTGTCTGTCTGCGTGGTTCAATAACCCAAGCGTCGCGTCAATTAATGAATTCATGTTAAATATTCCCCACGCTGACTAATTTCCAGATGTGTTTCAAAGCCAATTCCATTCTCCGCGCACAGTTAAACGATTTTTATCTGCCCTCTGGGGGATCAGAATATTATTTTTTATTATTATTACTCTGGTGGCGGCGGTGACTACTGTTAAAATGTTATAGAACACTCGGCAGCATGACTGTGAGATGCCCTGTAGCGTTGTTTAGATATCAATCGTGTAATGACTATTTGGAATAATTCAAAACGTATAGTCCCCAATTAGTGTATGTCCTACTCACTGGGTATGCGTCATAGCGTAGGGAAAATAAATCAAAATAAATCTGTTTTCATTGCTCATTACACCGCAGTCCCAATCGGGTTTGATTCAACGAGTTCTGTATTTAAATTGATAAATTGTTAAGTTAATTTCTATCGAGCTTTCGTATAATTGCATTTTCGAAAGTATTTGCAACAGAGAAATAAGCATTTATAAGACTTTATGACATGTTGTTAAATTTGTTATAGATGTATATGTTATGTATCATTTTGTTGCATGAGTTTTATAATTCAATAGGGCAAATTTAAACAGGTTCTGTAGGTAGCTAAATAACCTCAAAGGAAATGCCAATTTAAAGATAATTTTCTTATTGTATCAGCACACAGAAACAGCACTTCAATTAATCTTAATATCTCAATAAAACAAAATCAGCTGTTCAATTAAACATTTTCCTTATGTATTGCTCGATATAACAAGTATAAGTGCTTTCGCAAAGGGTGTTCCAGCAGTTTTCTTATTCTCCAGCTGTAGATAAATTTCAATTAAATTTTCTGTATAAATTTCCGTTTGTCTTACCCGTAGTTGAGTCAGGTGTTTACATTGTTATTCCATTATTTTTCCTTTCTCTTTGTAACTTGGAATTTTTAGTCTGTTTGCTGACCATGAGCAATCCTTCAAACTTATCTTTATAATTGAAATATTCACGCAAAACCCAACGAACCATTTCAAATTGACTTCCGTTGTCTTGTCTTCAGTTTGGGATCGTCCTCGAGGCCAGTTTGCACTTGTTCTGCTTGGCTTGAGAGGGGGAAAAGGAAAGAAAGAAAGTTAGAGAGAGGGAGGAAGAGAGACCTTATGGCTAATTATGTTTATGGCGAATTTGTCGATAAAGTTCTGTGTCACGTAGTTTGTTGAAAAGTAATTACGGTAATGGTACCGGAATATGCGAGAGTTTTCCGGTACCGTCTACGTTCTTTCTCCACCGCTTTCGTTTGCATTGGACTTAGCGAAAAGTTTGCTAATAGTAGGCTGCGTTTTAGTTTTGTTCTACAAGTTGGGCTATTAGATGAGTTATAATAGTTTTTCTCGATCGAAATTGAAAAAAAACTAAGCAGGAGTTAGTCTGAGTTTTGTTTATTGCATGACAGGCAGTTTAAGTTGTTAAGGCTCTACAAAATTATCGTATCTCAATTTATGAGTCAAAACTGAAGTGAGCCCACAAATGCTTTGACAAGCTGAGCACTTAAAAAATACCCTAAGAAGGCACTTGAAAGTATTCCTAATGCACACTTGAATTATACTCGATTTGTTCCGCCCTGCTGTTCCCTACAAACTGTTCAATGCAATTAACCGTAACGAGCCAACTAAGTGTGTACTGTTTTGTTATTTTCACGCCAAATTTAGCTCAATTCGTTATCGACAACAACAATTTGCATGGATTTTTCATGGTTAATTGAAATTTATATTTCTTATCTTTCTTATCATTTACAGACAGCGGGCAGCAAAAGCAACAACTCCAGACCGAATAAAAAACATTTCGGATAAGGTAAAACGAAAACATTTCATGAAAACTTTTTATACCCTTGCAATGGACGAGAGCGGCTCGCCGCAACGCAAGCGCCCCCCCCCCCACCGTATAAAAGACTTGATTTCAACATTACTAAGCTGTATGAAATATCTACGTAGTTCCAAATTCAATCCGACGGACAATATCACAAAGTTATTTAAGAAAGTTGACCGGCGAGCCAATGTGCGCGCACTGTGAATTTAACAACAACTACCGGGAACTAGGTCAAGGGTTCCCACTGTCTGCGATGCCTACTGGTTTGCATATTCATTATTGTGTTATCAGTTATTTTGGAGGAAAAAACATTCCGTCTATTAAGTTTATGACGTAGTTTTGATAAATTGTGCAAGTTCATATGTATATTTTTTTGAAGATAAAATATGAGAGGTTTAGTTAAGTGTAGGAATGGAAATTTTTAGAATTGAAAGCTTATATTGCACAGTAGTATCTCTTTGATGTATTATACTATATTTTTGTGTATTTCTGCGTTAAGTATCATATGATTAGTTGTCTAGATTAAATGTTATTAGATATAGAGAAATCTTATTTATTTCTCTACTTTCACCGTCTACTAATTTGAAGGATATTCCCACAATACTGCCTTGAAAGTCGCTTGTTTAAACGTGCCAATCTTCATTATGATCGAAACACATTTGCAGCATAAATTTGTTTCCCATTAAAAGTAGGAGGTTCTGACAGCTCAACTGCTGGGGAAGTTTAGATTATCTCGCTGGCCGTCGGTTTTCGTAGATCGGCTATAAAGATATGCGCGGAATTTACGACATCTTTAAAAGAAGAATGTATTAACAGCCATTAAAGCTCTGTAGCACGTTAGTTAGTTAATTGAACAGATTTTGTACGATGCACACTCGGCTTGTCGGTCTTGTCGTCTCTCGATTAACTCATTTGTCTTGTCCGCAATCTGTGCATCTAACTAACCAGCGCTATCTGTTCATCTATCTAGCTATCTATTTATATATCTATGGATCTTTCTATGTGGCTAGTTAGTGAGTGTATGTGTATCTATCAATCTGCGTTAATTTGATGCCACTTATTGGCACATTGATTAGCCACAAGCTGTCATTGATTACGGCATACAAGCCTGATTACAACAATGCCAGAGCCCCCAAGGCAGGCAAAGCTGACGCGAGGTTCAAGTCGTGTTCGATGATGGTGGCGGCGCAAAAGCATAGTCTACTTTTTGGATTCGCGGGACACAATTAATCTTGCCGGCACTTGAGCAACAATAACAAGAACAAGTAGTGGTAGTAGAAGGAAAAGAAGAAGAACAGGCACAAGTATAGCATGCTTTGTTGTAATTAATATGCAAATGAACAACGTCTCCGCCGACAAGACGGGACAAGAATGCCGAAGGCAGCTCAGACAAAGCGCAACGCAGCGCGACGCGACATCAAAAACATTTGCACAAATCATCGGTTAAAGAGTGTCGCCGACTGGATATATGAAGAAGTTATATAGCTATAGCTGAGCTATAGCTAATTGTTATGCAAACGGGCAGTCTGCAGGCACTTGCAGACAGTCTTGACAGAAGTTGTTGTTGGAAAATTAGCAAAAAAGGGTATATTACCTATGTGCAAATTTAAGTAACAGCCAGAGGAAGGTGTGGTAGATCTCATAAACTTTAAATAAACCTATACTTGGTGTGCATCCCTAGCAAAAATGATTAAGTCTTGTCTGTCTGTTTGTGTGAACGCAAAGAACTCGGCTATTATAAGATCTAGGCATACCAAATTTGGTATGAAGGTGCCTGTACAACATACGCAGAAAATTTTTGTTGCAGTTGCTCTTTGCCACAACCACCAAGGGCATAAATCGGTAATTAAATGTTTCAATGAAATCTTTGGCATTTAGCGGCTTAGAAAAAAGTTGCGCGTAGGGTATCTCCTTGTCGAGACCGTTCTACTGCGCTTTTCTAACTTGTTGTTGTAAATGCTTAAGCTGCACTCAAGAACTATAGAACGGGGTAAAAGTCCACTGAGCGCGCCTCAAGTGGCTGGAAATTTAATTATAAATCGTTAGCTATACAATTTGCTGCATTGACTTAGAGCGAGAGAGAGAGAGAGGAGAGACAGAGAGGGAGAGTACGTGCTTGGCCCTTTTGCCTTTTGCACTCTGCAGCCACCAATTTTGGCAGGCGTCCAATGTGCCATTGATGCAGCAGGCCAGCAGCAGTAACAGGCAGTAGGCAAGCTCTGCAGCATCGTCAGAGATGAGCAGCAGCTTCCACTCAAACTTGACATCAACGCTGTTACTGACTGTACTGACTGACTGGCTGACTGGCTGACTGAGTGTCGTGCACAAGGCCAAGCAGCACTTGTTCTCTCGCTCTCACCAGGACACAAGTGTCCTCTCTGTCACACACTCGTACACTTTCACATGATTGCCTTGGCCAAGTTTGAGGCTGAGGCTAAGGCTGAGGCATCCTTTTAAATGAATTAGTGTAAAATACATTATAATTTTCAGCTGCAGGCGCGTTCTTCACTTTCTTCATTACTTAAAAGCTTTGCATTCACACACAAACACACATATACATATGTATATCTATACAAACATACTCAGATATTTATCGAAAACTTGTTTATTTTGTGGCCATTAAAATCGATAGACAGTTCTGCATGTGGTCTTGCACTCAATTGCGGTCTTAATTGATGCTGAAATCTCATCGTATTTCAATTTGTTAAGACTTTTTGCAAATGCAACCAGCAATGTGGCAAGTGCATTATTTAGTTAACTCTGAATTATGAAAGACACCATGCAGTATAGTGGTCCAATTCGGAACTAAGACACATTAAATAATGCTGTGATTTGCTTTCGGCAAATTATAAAACTTATTTTAGTGCTGCATTTTGAAAAGTTTTAATTTATAAAAATATTTTATGCATTTAATTGAATTTATGGCATATATTTTTCAAGAACTATTCAATATTAAATACTGAAAATTTGTTGAAAACTATTTAGTTAAAAGGTTATTTATAAATTACTCAATACTCAATCAAAAACTGACAAAAAAACCGAATAAAACATTGTATGTGATAAAGAGAAATGCGAGAAATCTTAAGATAAGTAAAATGCTCAAGGCTATAGTGAATTTTCTGTTGGAATGAATAGTCTGATTCGCAAGACTTAACTTGTATGATTACTATGCTGGCTCTATCAGTCTCTCTTTCTTCCTCTACCCAAGCTAAAGTGCAGCAAAGTACCCGAAGAGTGGCCACGTTTCGCATAAGTAGTTCGCATAGCGACAGTTTATGTTTTTTACTGATGCGTCGGCTACTTTTCGGAACTCATTAAAACTTCCACAAAGCCCACGGAGAATGTTCTCGTCGACGGCGACATGTGTGCGGGACCGGGACAAGACACTGGAATGGGACAGACAGAGAGTCCAGGAGGTAGGCGGGAGGGCGTGCGACTAAGGAAACTTTTGGCTTCTTTTTTTCGGTGGTTTTTATTATTATTTTTCATTTTTGGTACACCTCCTTGGCATATGCTACAGTTGGTGTGCGTCAAGCCGCAGGATAGACAATATGAGTGCAAATTAAAAACGCGCCAGAGACGACATGCCGAGACAGGCAGCAAGAGAGAGAGAGAGAAAGAGAGAGCGAGGGGGAGTCGGTTGGGGTAAGTGAAAAGCGGAAAGTAAAAGACGCTCGAAAAACTGTGCACAATGCGGAAATGAAAATAAATGTGCATGTGTAAGTTACGAGTATGTCGGCTTTTGTTTCCTGGGCGACGAAAATCGTTAAGAAAACTGCAGTCCCCAAAGCGAGACAGCAAGAGAGAGAGAGAGACAAAGCGAGAGTGAGAGCGAGAGCGAGAGACGTGCCAAAGGAAATAAAAAACAATTTGAAAAACAAAAACTTTTTGAGCTTTGCGCGAGAAAGTTCTTCCAACAGTTGTTCTTGTAGTTGTTATTGTTGTTGTTGCAGTTTTAATTTATGCCCATGAGAGTCGGCAGTCGAGAATACGAGTAGTATAAGTATAGTAGAAGACCTACTATATAGTAGTACTGTAGCGCTATGTTAGGTGCTGGCAAAGCTGCTTAAAAGGATTAGCATGCAGCAGGCGAAAGAGTCCTTGACCAAAATTTATACAGCCAAAAGCCTTGCAAATGGGGACGCTGTGTTTACTTTCTGCTTTCTGCCCTAGAACAGGGACGAAGTTGCGACAAAAATATGCCAAAAAACTACTGCAAAATAGCTAACAAATTTCTAAGCCAACTAGAGAAATGTGAAGGGAGAAACAAATGAAAAAATTTTACAAATTGAAACCAAATCAATTAAAAATTTGTAAAACTCAAGCATATATTATATTAATAACAGTTTAACTTTATTTATAATATTATTTTTATCAATAACTGAGATGAGAAAGAGAATTCTTTGGATAAAAAATCAGAAATATCATTTACTATCGATAAAGATATTATAAATGAGTAATAGATAGATAAACTATAATTATAAATTATAAATACAACTAATAATTAGCAACGCCTCCTTCTACCTGTTACATACATATTTGGCACAAAGTTATTATACTGGTATACAAAAAATTCCTAAATTATTAAAGGTACTCTGGTTTATTGTCGGGTGTTTAATGGGAATTTCATTATAAATTGTCTTAAAATTCGTTACATAGTCTTGACTCATTACAGATCATTTAGTAAGCGCATTACTTGCACAAATATAAAGCTTTATATAGCGTTTCTACAGAAATACAAACTTATGCTTAGTTTAGCTTTTAATATATCTAGCTAGAACTCTTAACAAAGGCTTTATTTGGAATGCTGCTTAATTATAACGTCGTAATTCGCACAATGCCAACAGACCTGAGCCCACCTTATCATTAACTCAGTTGCTCGTTATCCCGCCCACGTTATCCCCGCCTCTCCCTCCTCCATTCCGATGCTGTTGTTATTGTTGCGTTTCTCTTAATCATTTCGTCGTTTTTGTTTGTTTGACTTTGCAAGTTGCCGAGTTTAGTTCTTGTTGCTGCTGTATTTGTTTGTGGCCAAGTTATTTGCCCCATGTTTTCATGTCCATCTTCCTTGGACCAGAGCGTATTGTATTCGTTTTTCTTTGCTCTTTCTATTTCTCTTGCCATTGTTATTGTTGTAGTTTTGTTTGCTTGTGTGTTTTGTTCGTTCGTTTTGTGGGATATGTTTTTCATTCAACGTTTTTCAACGTTTTTTGGTAATTGAACATTCTACTCCCTCTTGAGAAAAAAAGAGGGAAAGATCTCTTTTGTTACTTTTTGAGGTATTCTCTTCTTCTTCAACAATTCCTCTCAATTCTAATGATTGGAAATTGGGTTTTCTATTTAATGCTGTGTGAAAGCGGATGGGGATTAAAGTGATTGCTTGGGAGGACATGGGATTTAAACCTTATTGTTCAATAAGATTGAAAGGATAATAATGAAAGCAGAAGGTGTATATTATGTTAGATAAATGTCAGAATAAATAAATTGCAATTTCTTAGAGAAAACTTATCGATTGGGTATGGAAGCGAAGTCGAAGATAGACAAATCAAATTGTAATCAAACTTTTAAACGTACAAATCCATCTCGCATTAAAGAGTAAAATTAACTTTGCAAGATTTTGCTTCATTTCAAGAAATTCCCCTTAAAACTCCCAAGTAAGCAAAAGCTTGCTTCTAATATAATTGATGACACTGTAAACCACAAATTAAAGCAAATAAATCGCCTGACAACTTGGATTTATAGGCGTGCTCGTACTTTATCTAACATAACTTGCAACACAAACAGAATATCAGTCAGGTAATCAGAGCACTTGAGACGGCATCATCCGCAATTGGTGGAGGCGGAGCGGGGGGAAAGGAGGAGGTTGGCCCATTATCATACATATGTGTGAGCACACAATACTTCAAACTTTGTCTGAGACGTTGGCATGGGCACCTGGGGAGGGATGGAGAAAGTGTATAACTCATGCATATACCTTATACTGTATACCTTAGCTTGTTTGTACCTGGTGTTAGCTACTGCAAAATATTTACGACCTTTGGCACGAGCGTAAATCAAAGCACATTGTGCACAGTTCGCAGCCGCTTAACACCATCCACACTCGCCCACTGCCTGAGAGAGGGAGAGAGAAAAAAGGAGAGTGAAAGAGTGGGCTGCACATAATATCATTAAAAACAAATTGAGCACATTAATAAATATGAATTATGATTGTTAATAAAAAATTATGGCCGTGGCGAAGGCGTGACCGAAAAATGATACCAAAAAAAAACAAATTCCGTATTGGAAATGAAGCGAATGAATAGAATGAGGGTAAAGGAGAAGGAGAATGAGAACCTTCTCCCGATGGGAGAAAGTTGATATTGGGAAGTGGCCACATAGCGATGCATTTGATGGGCAGAGTGGGCGTGGCTGATACGCCCACAGTGGCAGCAAAGCGGAAAAATGGAAAATATGGCAACATTTTGTGGCATCCACTTGCCATTTCCCACACATACACACACACAAACACACTTTGCAGAAGGCGGCAAAACATTTTCCCTTCGTTCTGTTGCATAACTTTTGGCGCTTAAAAATGCGGCAGACATCATAAATCAATTTATTGCTCTACCAGTCAGATAGAGATAGGGAGAGACAGACAGAGAGAGTGTAAAGGAAAGAGGGAGAAAGAGGAGAGAGAGAGAGTCACATACAGAGATAGAGCAGGACAGGAAGGCAGAAGTGGGAGAAGGCTTTAATATGAGGATTATGGCCACCCGTTTTAAGTGGTTTCTGTTATTTGCCGTTCTTCCTGTGCAAAAATGGACTGCAAATATGGTTGCCGGCACTTCATTTAGGGGGAGGCCTTGCAAGTGCAGGTGATCCAGGCGACCAGGTGAGAAATGAGTGTCAAACCAGTTCAAGCAGCCGCATTAGCAAAGGCTTAACATTCCTTTCGGCTATTAGTTATACAGCGTGTCGTGTCACCTCACTCCCTCTCTCTCTCTGGCTCTCTCTCTATCTCTCAGGCAGTTTCGACTTCTTTTGGAGTCATTTATCTTGTCCTGTCTGTGGGATATTTGTGTCTTTTGTGCTTGCAAAGTCTTAAATCCGTTGAATCTACTTAATACAACAACTGAAAATCCTTTTAACTTAAATAATATGTTCAAATTTGCATTGCAAATTTAAGGTAGGGAAATTTGTGTAAATACAAAAAAGGATAAAGGATTTAAATAACAGAGAAAAACTTTAATTTATTGTATATAATAAATATACATATATAGACATACAAGTTCTTATTCGCCATTATAAATTAAATAGAATATTTCGATCTTATTCAATTTGCATTAAAATCTTGCATCTGTTAATCAGGTTATTAAAAAACTTATTATTATTTCATTTAATTATTCGCTCTTTAAATGTCTTCGTTAATCTGATACAATTGGGCAATTTTATCTCATGCCAAATGTCAAAAGCCCTTGGCAAGTTAATGACAAACTTAATTAGATCAGATTTAATAAAAGCGTCTACGCCTCTTGTCGGATCTGTCACCTCATTTTTATTAAGAAAAAAAACCAACAAAAAGAACATTAACAGTAACAAGCCTGAACATTTCTCATAACGAGACCAACAATTGCACATAACGGGCCATCAGTTTGTACGTTAATCTGACAGCGCGACGCCATTTTGTTTTTATTAATTTTGCCATTAGCCTGAAGCTTGACACAGCCTGCTGCTCTGCTCTGATGGCAATAATACAAATTTGCTGGTCTCCAAGGTTTTGTTTCAGGCGCGACATAGATTATTAGCTAGCGAGCAACGAAAGAGAGGGAGAAAGGGAGGCAGTAAACGAGACAGAAAGTACGAGAAATTACTAAAGAAGTCGCGCCCATGCCGAAGTCTGCCACACACACACACACACACGAGAAATGTATTCATTTTTTTATTTGCCTCATTTGCACTCGATTGCGCTCAGTGATAACGTCAGTTTGTCATATTCGTACTTTATACCCTATTGGGAATACTTGAAAAGAGGGGTATATAAGATTAATACAAATATTATTATATATCTCCTTGATTATCAGGAATTGCACGTATAAGCTTAAGAATTACCTCAGTTGTCCAAGTAACTGTTAACAATCTTAGAAACCCTAACGGATATAATGAGCCTTTTGCAGCTTCACTTTTAATTCGTTGACACAAGCATATTACTACTGACAGGAGTAATTATAATTTGTATTATATGTGTATATTTTATAATATAATATTTAACATTGCAAACTGAAAAATGGTTACAACTAAATATTATATTATCAAGGAGGCTATTTTTCAGATGTGCTTATATGTATAAATCTTATATATCTTATATATATACTTATATAAACATTGCATAGATTGCCTCACAGAGTAATTTGCAGTCGTGTGCAATGCGCTCTCGAAGTTTCCTTTTCCAGTTTGAACAGAAGTTGACAGTCTGCCAGATAATACATGGAAAAGTTCAGCAACTGCAAAGCCTAACCAAAGTCATCAATAAGCATTATGTGAGGGCGATTGAAGTCTGCATGGGTTGAGACGAGGCGAATCATCCCGTTCTTATAAATAGATTGTTCACATTTCTGCGTAGTCACTTTTTGACAGTTTGTAATTCGAGTTTTCAAATTGAACTGTGTGCTAAGTGTGCGTATGAGCGTGTGTGTGTGTACGTGTCTATGCGTGTGTGTTGCGTGATATGTGTGTAGACTTGTCTGTCACCTTCGTATCATGTTTTTCCTTAGACTCGTCATCATCATCATCAGCATCATCATCAGCATGATTGTCTATCGGTTTCCTTTTCATTGCGTTTGACATAACTCTCAAGTGTCTTTGGCATCTTTCTGTCTGCTTCTCGCTTTTACTCTACTTTCATTCACTTTTTGTGTTACTTTTTTCTCTTCTTTCGTGCGTGTGCGTGTGTATCTATATGTGTGAGCGAGTGGGGTCTGCATGGGCGATGGGCTTCAATCTTTTGATATGATTTAATGTGCTTAACGTGACGTAAAATGTAGCTAATTAAGTGCTAAACAAACTCCAGTAGCTCGGATAAATCGGTATATATATATATATAGGCAGCTGTAGTATGTGTGGTGTGTCTAGGAAAGTCGAAAGGCGTTACACATGAAGTCGGAATCTCTGTGGTTGGGGAACTTGAAATTAATACACTTGAGATTATATGCAACAAACGATTGATGCATGATACTCTAATTAAACATCGTCTACATGGCGTGAAAATGCTGTAACTCAGTCTGTTTTCGCTTAAGCGGATTTTGAAACTTTCTTTGAAAATATTTGTAGTAATTTGTAATCAAATTATAAGCTTAATTAAGCTTGTGAGAAAACGCCATAAATGATATTTGGGGTAAATTATATGGTTAGATTGTAATTTCACACTTTATATATAAAAAAGAGTTGAAAGTGTTGAAAAAACTAAAAGACGTTTATTTGTAATTGAAATAACTACATCCAGTTTCATAAAGACTGCTAGAAAACTTATTAAAAGAATTGCACACGCAGCTAGATAATAATATTTATAAGCCTGATTAAACGACTTTACAAATATTCCACGTTCTCACCTTGCAGTTCGCGTGCAAAGATAAAAACCTAATTAACTAGACTCCTTATTATTATCATCATACACATACATCATCTTTCAGCTCATTGCTTCTTTAATTCGAGCACCTTTAACTACCTTACTAAATGTTATAAATGAACTTCACCTCACTGTGTGCGTTTCGCGTTAATTAAAAATTCACCCGACTAATTTATGCGGAAATCTTAGAAATGTATTTGCGGAATGCTTTGCTTATTTTTGGTGTTTGGTTAAATGAAATGCTAATGAAATTGATCAAATTAGCTTCTGCTAGCGCATACACACTGCACGGCTATAGATATATATGTTTATGTTTATGTTTTTGTATGTGTGTTGTGGGGTATATGCAAATAATGTTTTGTACCGCCCCTCGGCCTCGGAATTGGGCGAATAAATTTATGCATATTTCCGTTGATGCTTGAGGTACTTAAGGCGGCGTTTGCTTTGTATTCGTACTCAATTTGTCAAGCAGAATGCTTTGCTGTGTCTGACTGGATCGTCTGTCATATTTATGGCCCTGTACTCGACTCGACTCAAGTTGAGTTCGCTTGGACCTGGACCTGGGTTGATCTATGCCTGGGTAACTGTAAATGATGTCGCTTTTGACTGATTGACGCCTCGGGTGCGTGAGTGAGTGCAATTTGTTTTGTCATTTAGTCAAATTTGCATATTTCTCATGTCGACGATAAAAAGCGCTTATTATTTTCTTCAGCACATACCCTGTAGTTGTAGAAGAAATGTGGATTATCTTTATATTTTATAGATATAGTACAGTTCAATACATTGCATATATAAGCAAGCTTTAATGAATATTTTTAGATTCAGTTGTTACTCGAATCTACTCAACAAAATAAATATACCCTTAACTATCAAGATATGTTGTCAATATACGCAATAATAATAGACCTGAGATCAATTAACATATACCATCAATTTAAATATAATCTCTAAAGAAATAAAAAGTTATGTATATTAACTGCACAGGATATCTTTCAAATCGAGCAGGCACCAAGACGTATTTTCGAAGTGCTTGAATCCCTTGTTTACTCCTTTGTATTTGCCATAATTTGCCAGTCATTCGATTCTTTGGTGCGAATCGCTCAGTGTGAGTTCTGACAATTGACTGCCCCGAGTCTCTCGAGAGTTGCACTTGAGTTGCTTGAACATTCAATTGACATATGTATCTTAACCTTTATGTTATATGTTATGATGTAATTCCCTGTGCAGCTGTCGCTGCTTAACAACTCAATACAGCACTCGCATCTTTAATTTGAGCAAACAATAACAAAAAGAAACGCATAAAAAACTCATTGCAAACACTGCAAGCCAAAATGTTTGCACTAAACTGAGATCTCAAATGAAGTGGCAACTGAATGAGCATGATATAGACAGAGCTTTATGAGTTTGATGTTTTCTAACACTTTATCATAATGCGCTTAAGTGGGGTTTTTGTTGCTTTGCATTTTCTATTGTTGGTCCACTCAATTTAGCGAGGTTTCTCTGTTTAATTTGTACTAAGCTTCTTCTATTTTTGGGCACTTGTTGGCAATGCGCACTCGTGTGCTCGCTCGCTCGCTCGACTACTCCATAATTATAGTCAAGGTTGCGCTGCGCAGGTGAGCTGCATTTACCCAGTGAATATGCAGGTGAATGCATTCAGGCTGGTGCCAAAAATAAAGTGCGGAATAAATATAAATAATGCCATGAGAAAATCACAACATAAATATGAATTTCATGTGAATTATTACTAATTATATTAACGTTACTTTGATGTGTACTTCATTTCGAGGTCTGTGAAGCAGCCTCACATTATTATATTCTAATTTAAGGCCAGAGACACCAGAATTTCAATTTCGGATACTACGGTCACATTCAAAGTATATCGATAATTTGCTATCAATTATTTAAATATTATGCTCCAATTCTTAATAAAATCTTTAGTCTACTCACCAAGTTTACGTTTTCAGAACAGTTAGAACAGATAGAACAGATTTCTCTAAATGAGTGATACATTATTTATTCGTTATTTGAATCTGTAAACATTTGGCTTATGATGTATTATTATTTTTTCTGTCGAATAGCCATATGTATTGTTTTAAGAGAGTAATACATATTCCACCAATCCGAAGTTTCCTCATACGTCTCCTCCTGATGGTATACTCCATTAGGGTTGCTAAGTAAATACAGAAGACACTCAATGTTGTTAAACATCTGATAGATACTTATTATAATTAACTAAGTCCATACCTTAGGGCACACTTCCTGAACCACCAGCCTGCTTGACGTTCTTTTGCACTGTTTCCCTCCATCCATGCATCATTGTCGCTATCGATAGTGGAGAACTGTGTTCCTGGGAGTTTTTTCATTCCGTCCCAAGTTGAATTCCCAGAGAATGATCCCAAGCTGAGCAACTTGTACTTATCTTCTTCTCCTGCTATTTTGAAGTTCTTGTAACGAGCGTAGTAATTGGTTCCATTGAATTTCTCCAAGTGTATAATAAGCTCGTGAGGCTGATCGTTGGTTAGGCGATGAATCTTCTCCAGACCAAGGAAGAAGTCGCCTGTGAAGACTCCAAAGCCATTCTTATAATCTTCCCAGTTCCTAGTAAAATTCTCTTTGCCATCTATGCGCTGTTGAATAATTGTCCACCCATCTATACACAGTACCGGAAACGTTTTAAAGTCGGGTATTTTATTATAATGATTGCTGTTTGAATTACTATGAATGATCACACTGTTTGTATTTCTTTCATGCTTTTGTATTTGTTCTTTCAATCTAAGCACTTCCTGTTGTTTTTGGTATACCACTTCTTGAGTACTATTGAAATTTAATTTACAACTCTTCAGAGTTGCGTTCAATTCTACTAATTGTGCAGCATTTTGGTCTAACTGATTTTTATAATAGCGAAGAACATCTTGAGTCTTATTTAAATCTTTTTCACACTTCATGTACTTATTTTTTATTCGTTTTTTGGTGTTAACTTTATAATCGCGGTCAACTCCTTGAGGGACATTTAAGCTCAATTCATTTCTCCCTAAACTATCTTTATTGGATTTATAATTTTCAGTTATTTCTGTTTGATGACCGTCACAAGGACATTTGCAAGTAATCGACGTGAACTCCATTGTATTCCCTCCAGTACTTGCTCTCCCACCAATGAGGTGGAAATTCTAAAATGTTAAATGAAACGCTGAAATTAGTGCTACGTCTTTAAATTCAGATATTTTATCATTATAACAAATTTGCTGGATTAAAATATGACTAAATAAGCCACAAAATATAATCTTCATCACATCAAATTCTATATTCGTACGTAACACAGTGATTTATTTTCTAATATGGTATTTTTGCACGTTTAACACTGGTTTGATATTAAGCGCGTGGAATTTACCCCATTGACTGCTGAATTAAGAGCAGAGTCGCTCTTCAGGACGAGAATCCACAAGAAGAGGAACAAAATATTCATCGGGACCCGTTTAGTTGTACGTATTATACAAAATATAACTGAATCGCACTCGCTCTGATCTGAATTAGACTGAATTCATATACGGAAGGCGCAAATATATTCTTACAATGCAAATATAATGATTAAAATAGTGAGAGTAATTTGGACTCAAGTTAAGCTCAAAGCTCTGAAATATCTCTATAGCGTGTTTCATATGTATAACAAAAAAGTTTAGATTGCTTAGTGTTATCAGCGGGGCCTTGGCCACAGCATCCGGGCAGAAAGATTGTTGCGAATTTCATTAAAACTATTTCGCATATCATAGAAAGAGCTCTATACAATGTGTTTTAAGTTAGATTAAGCGAATTTGCTTTATATGTTGCAGCTATAATATTTATATGTAGTTCAAGAAATAGTTTTGTTTTATACTTTATATTAATTGCTCCCAAGCAAATCTAAACGAATTATAAAAACAAGAATTATTTGTTATCTCGTATGTGTGTGCTCTTTATCTAGACATATACATATGTAGACCACAATGTCGTGTCGTTTTATCATGAAATATGATTTCATTCAAACGTAGATGAACATGCTCTATTAATGTCTTTTCAAGGTTTACTCCAAAGCTTATCGCTCACAAGATATCGACAGCTATTTATGCTTGAGTTAAATCATTGTTCATTATTTCTTCTTCTCTTTTTGCCAAGTTTTTACTTTTATTTTATTGCAATTTTATGCCCCTTGTTATGTTTTCTGTTTGACAAGGTGTCATTTTGTAGTTTTCGTGACTTTCGTAAGGTTTCAGCTTCAGCTTCTCATTATTTTGTACGTTTCTGCTTTAATCATAAATTTGTATGACAAACGCGTTTTCTTATACTTTATATATTGAAGGGGAAATCCACATACTTCAGCGACGCCCTCAACTTTGTAAGTTAATTCAAAAATAACATTCAATGTTGACATTTCCTATTTATCAATGGGATGGCCTCAAAAACGTATCAATTGAGCATTTACCGATGAATCATTATACTATTATTATCTTTGGCTTATATAAACATTATAATGGAGCTCAGTGCACCAACAGTTTGCGTGCTCTACAAACAAAAGTAAAGTTGTTGCTGCTCGGTTGCTAATTGAAGCTGTTGTACACTAAGGTGGAGATTCAACTCCAATTCCCCCCTCATTGGAAATGCATTGCGAGTAATAAATCAACGGGCAGCATCTGAGCCACTTTCACTTGTGCATCGCAACTGAGACCAGACTGGGGAGCACGGGAGTTTTTTGTGTTTCATCTAGAAAATTGCAATCGGACTATGATTAATGCAAGCAATCAGTAGAAATGAATCACCTCTCCAAGCATGATTCTCTGCTGCTTCTATTGTTGTACTGCTGATGATGTGCCTGTCTTACTGGAAGCTTGTATCGTAATTAAGTACAGCAATTTAGCACAAGGTAAATAAAGCAACTTACATGGTTTGAAAATTTGTTTAGTTATCTACTGTTTGCAGGTGTGTCTATCTATCCATGTCACATTGTTATGTTGTTATCGTGTATCTTTTGATAACGTCTCTTGCGAGTTGTAGAAGGTAGCTCAACGTTGTGCGGTAAGAATGAGAAACCTTTGTTAAATTGTAACGACAAGATAAAGATCAGATATACTATATGTAGACTCGGCATAGAGGTTGATTAAACCTTCGTATAGATTTCTTATATGGATGTGAATCAACTTGTTTTTGCATTAGTTAGTTCTGCAATTTCTTTTCATAGTTTTAATCCTAGTCCTTATAATTATTCTTATATACTCTCCAATGTCCACAATTTTGCAATTGTCTTCTTAACATTCAAAACAACAGTCAAAATAACTTTTCTTCTTTATTTGGCTTGTCTCTCTTTGGTTTCACTTTCGTTTAGGTTCGTTGTGCTTGCAGACTGGTAAACTCAAGTTGCGTCAGTTCGTTTTGTTATCAACACTCGACAAGTATATTAATGCCTGTCATTATGATTGGCTCGGCGTGTTGATATTAGCTACTCTATAAGGCAGGCACTCGACTAACTTGTTCAATTGTCGCATTTTACAATAGTCAACAGCTTGTAGATGTCTATCCGACATGGTTAACCTGACTATTAAAAGATTATACGTGACAATACATGAGTAGTACCATATGTTCAAGGTGAAATCAAATTCAAAAGAATTCCTCATAAAATGATAAGAAAAAAAAAAACCCACAGAATTTACATAGATATAACATACATTGGCATTAGTTAGTTGTTATTTACACTGTTGTTAACGTAGAATTTATAGCACATATTCTGTATTATAAATGGAATAATATATGCTATATCTTATTCTATATTCTAACAACATTCTGCATTGCGAAAGGTTAGTTTAGTAATTTCTAATAGTTAGTTGCTTGATTTATACGATTAGATTATTACATTCACTTTCGTTTTAGATAAGATTTCAATCTATCGGGTTTCTCTTATCTATCGGTTATTCGCTAAGCAGCACCTGTTCCGGTTAAACTGCTCGAAAATGTCCACCCAAGTGGCAGCAAGCATCAACTGCAATTAAAAGTTGCCACGCCTTGTGCTAAGGCCTCAAAAAGCCACTTAATGAGTCGCTCAAATTGTCCTCAATTTCTTGCCAACTTACACTCGCTGGGGAGTCATTGGCACTCCACGCCCAGCACCCCCGTCCTTCCTTCCTTCCCCCTCTTCTTCTTATCGTCCACTTACGTGCACTTTATTCTTTTTTCTGTACTTGGATTGCAGTGAAACGTAAAACTCTCATTATACCTCTTGAAAGGAATGTAAAACACATATTGCTGCCAGGGTGTCTGTCGGGAATTAAGCATTGAAGATGAGCATATAATTAATGGTTTGTGTTTAAATTTAATGGTTGTAAATTCCGAACATGGCAGAGCTGTTGTTTGCAACATATTCTACAAATTCCATTGTATAATAGATAAATGGTAATCAATACTTTAGTAGGTTCCCAGGGCAGATGAATATTAGAATTTATATTGTACATTAATAAAGTAATGACGTATTTTATTAGTTGTTCATTTTGTTCATTAAAAATTATTAATTTGTAAATGAAATAATTTCAATTCGTGTAGTTTCTCTTATGTATTTTCTTTTCCTGTATACCCATTCCTCTCTCTCACAACAGACGAGGTATACAAATAGCCAATTCATCGAGCTGTGCAGCCCGTTATTCACACATTAAACGCGTATTAAGAACAAGTTGATTGCATTTTGTAAACTCATATGAAACTCGGCACGTTACGTAGGCGATGGTTGCGACGGAGAATCCCGGGGAAAGTTCAGGAATGCAAGCTCTGCCTGCTGTGTTGCATTTTCTCGGTTGTTTCAGGCGCCCTTTGTGTACACACATAGTACACACAAACACACACGCACACACAGCTTGTTACATTTTGCACAACTTTAGTTTGGATGATGTGGGGTATATTGAGTCAATGTAAAGTAGGATATCATAAAAAGAAGGTCGTCTGCATTGATCTGTCTGTATGAATTCGCTGATCTCAAATAGAATGAACAAACGAGCTTGTGAAATCAAATCAATATGTTCATTATACATTTTCTGATAAATTATTATAAACAATAGGAAACCTTTATCATTATAAGTACTTTATTAAAACTCTTTCTTAATCTTAAATACTTGCATTTTAAATAGAAATGTTTAGTAAGGTTTTTACACTACCAGTTAGTGGGTATTTCATAGTCGAATGTGTTCCATCAACTACCTTCTTACTTGTTAATTTAGAAGCTGTTGTCGTGAGTTGGCCACCCGCTGGCTGGGAGAATTCAATTAATTTGAAATGCAATTTTAAGTGCACTTTTGTAAAGCGCCTCACTTAGTAGGCACTTCCGCTTTGCCGGCTTTGTACTTCCGCTGAGGTCTCTGTGCTATGGCTGTGCTCTGAATACCCTTCTTCCCTTTGACTCTCTCTCGTCTCTGTTTGTCTGTCTCTCGGTTTTTTGTGGCCCGAAAAACTTGATTAATTATGCAAATTTTAATTAGCTCCGGCCAGGTTCGGCGTGAGCGGTTGACCAGCCTGACCGACCAATCTCATTTGACAATTCAATTTCCTCCTCCTTGCACGCTGTCTGTGGCACCAATTGTTTGCACAAGTTATTTGCCTCGATCCGAAGGCGTGGCATTATCTATGACTCTCAGGGCAGTGTGTCTCATTCAATTAGTCAAGCATACGCACTGTGGTGCGGCTTTGCTCCCCGGGGGGTACTCGGCGTTTGCTACGTTATGTGGTTGTCCGTGCAATTTATTGACACATTTAATTAAATTTACGTTATTTGCATGTGGCCGAAAATAAAAGCCAAACTTCCAGACTTGGCTGACGGCAGCCTACCTCAAATACAAATTGGACTGTCAATTGCAATCAGGTGCAATTGTGTGCATTATTCGGAAAGGACTTTTTGTAAGACATTCATTAGACATGTTCGAACAAGGCAAAGGAGTTTCGTTTGTTGGACAAATAATTGTCCGAGTTTAACCTTAAGGGAACTTGATAGAATAATTTAAAAGTAGAATGACAAATTAAAGGAAACCATATTTTTTAATGGCCATAGACTACAATTGAAATTTAACTCATATTAATAAAAGAATTCCCTTCTTTCTCTCTCTTTCTACGTAAGCAAAGCACAGGCCTAAGGCATTCAACATTCCTTAAGTAAGTAAAGGGAGCTTCACTGTACTTGGTTGCCTAATCGATAGAAAGTACAGTTTATGTTGGCCTCCGGCAAGGATTGCATGCATAAGGACTTTTTAATTAAGAGCGCACCGAGTGACATGAATTAGTCAAGAGTAATCTCACTCTCACTATTCTTCTCTCTCACTCTCTGACTCTCACTATTCTGTCTCTCTTTCCCTGGGACTCACTTACAGTGACTGCCAAAAGATCTTAGTGTTGCCAACTGTTGTTTTTCGCCTGCCGAAAAGGGAGAGAGATGGAAAGCGGCTAACAAAAAGCCACCCTAGGCACAAGGTAAACAGTTTACATTGCGGTTGGCCTGGCATTTAAAGATACGACCGAATAAGACCGTCCGACTGTGACTGTATTGGGTGCTCTTCTCTGCTGCCTTTTTCTACTATCTGTTTCTCAATATATGCATGCAGAAATCTAGGCTGCCGTTTTTATTATGGGCTCAAGTTGTGCAACAACAACAACAACAAAAACTACATAAAATGGGAGGAAAAATAGTACAAAAAAATACTGACAACAAAGCAACAAAATTGCGCTTTTGCCTGCAGTTGTAGTCTGTTGGCCGCAGGCTGCGTCTATACACCTTTGGCTCAATTGGAACGGGCTATATGGGTTGTGTATGTTAAAAAGGGGGAAACTGAGAGACTTTGTATTTGAGCAGTTATTTTACCTTCCTCTGTAAATACCAACGCATGTTGAGATCTACGTATAAGAAATATTAACGCTGAAATTTTATTTTACTATATATATTGCCAAAAATAGGGAACTTATTGAAATCATATATAAATTAAGTAACAGTTGAATATACTTAAAAATACGACTACGGTAAAAAAATCTTACACCTGCTCCAGGCTCTGTAAAACCATCGTTGATAGTAGATAAAAAAAATTTGCAACCATTTATAGCAATAAAAAAGTGTAAATCAAAAATAACTAATTTGCATAAATATTACATAACTGTAGAGCTCTTCACCTGTTTACGGGGTATCTCACAGTCGAGTGCTCTCCATATTTGGCGCGTGGTTGCTTTTACTGTTGTTGTTGCTGCACTGCGCTGCGTCCTTTGCCAAAACTAATAAATTTTTGCATTGTGCATGGCGTTCGCCTCGCTCGAACGCCACATTTACCATTTACCTGTATTGCCTTCGGGGGCACGCCACGTGCTCGCATTGCAGGCACAGAGCAGCACGAGCAGGCGATGCCTGCGTTGGGCAGTGCTCGGTTATTGTGTGTGTGGGTAGCAGCTTCAGTTGCAGCATTACCGTCTATTGGCTGCTGGGACTGGGCTGACCCGGCGTATGCGCGTTATTTTATACCAAATATTTTATGATTTATTGGCAGCTGAAGCTGCGGCTGCAATTGCCGCCGCTACTGTTGTTGCAACTGCTGCTACTCTCATTATTGCTGCTGCTCTCCTGTTATTTTTTCGCCCCTCTCCCTCTCTCTCTCTTTTTCTTCATCATTTCTCACCTGTGTACTGCCAATATATTGCATGTGCTTTAAGGACCTGGTATATTTTGAGCACTCCTTGAATAGTTTGTGAAGCTGCATAAACGGAATTTGATTATTAAACGTTTTACTGCTACCTCACAATATTTTCTCAACCCTCTCACACACAATAGCCACATCTTCATTCCCACCCCTTAAATTGTCATCGACATCCCCTTTGCTCATGCACAGTTTGCCGAAGGTGTCTGCAATCTTATTAAATATAAATCCCTGTTCTCGTCATATTTTCTAATCAAGCGACCTTTGTTGCCATTGTTGGCACCTGTCTGCCTTACGTGCTTCCTCTGCTTCTCCTGCCTTTACAGCTACTTCTATTTCCTCCTCATCTTTTACCGGATATTGGTATATTTATTGCCATGTACTTTACGTGTTTTTTTTTTTATCACAAAGAACCAACGAAGGGACAAAGGAAATTACAGCAAAATAAACTTTAAGGATTTACACATGATTACACGTGGAATCTATTTAGATGCCTGACTCTCTTAGGGTTGATTTAGTTGTTGTTCCTTCACCCTTATCATCATTTTTGTTGGTCTTGTAGGTGTTATTGGCCATGTCCTGGAACAAGTGTCGCACATAGTTTGTTTTTATGGAAGAAGAGAAAAACTTTGCTGCTTGCCAAAGTAACAACAAAACTTATTGCTAATCGAACAACAAAAACAACAATAAGAATAACCATTAAACCAACAACATCATCAGCAGCTGTCATAAACGTCTTCATGCTGATGATGACGCTGATAGAAAATTGAAGCCAGCGCGAAAACCCTTTGGATCCCATTAAATAATTCAACAGAAATTTCCATGTTGATTTTCACATTTTTTTTCACAATTGCATTTCTATTTCCCCTCCGTTCCCCCCCCTTTCCAAAAATTTCTTTTGTTAGTTTTGTGTTTGCATTTTATTTGCGCTGTCAAAATGAATTTTGCTCTGTTTTAAATATTTCGGGCATGAATTTATATTATATTGCATACACAGTGCATGCTGACAGTAAGCGTTCAGTTTGCATTCATTTCTTTTCCCTACATACTTCTTCTACTTTTTGTTTTGTTTCGTTTTTGTTTTTGTGGCAATTGCCCAGCGATGCACATAAAGCTGTCGGCAAACTATGTTTTTGCTTGTTCTCCATCATTTTATGGCTTTGGCGCTGAGTGAAAGTGGGCTGGAATTAAGTTTACAGCCAGTGTTAATACTGAGAATTAGCTAAGGGAATTTTACAGCAAAGTTGTGCAGAAGCTGCTTAAATTTCCTGACTACGAGCAAGAAAAAATGAAACAGCATGTGGAAACAGCAAAGTATATCGTACATATCTGGATATGTTTTATAGAACTTGACGAGCTGCAGTAAAATTTTATCGAGAACGATATGGCAAATTAAGCTAGTGCACAACAAGGAAGTGCAATGCAAATAGTCTATCAAGTCACAAATATTTGATATGCGAGGGTGGCTACGGAATTTCTCTACTCTAACTACTCTCGATTGTAAGCCAAAAGCCAAAGCCCAAGTGATTTCTGAAAATTTAGCTGGTTTTGGAAAAATTAACATAGAAGTTATTAAAGAAATCATTATAAAGATGTATTGATGTCCGCTAAACATAAAAATTAAATATTTAAGAACTCACTTTGGTCAGGTGGGTAGCGGGTATATCACAGTCGAGCACACTAGACTGTTACATTTGTGCTTGTTAGTTCTAGTTTTGTTTATAGTATGTTTAGTACAAGAAACTATGCAAACTACCCGTGCTAAGCATTTCGATGGCAGCTCTCTGCATAAAAGCATGTAAATTCCAATGTTCGAAGCTACAATGCATGCATTTTGATTTGGCTCGCCGATGCTAGTGTAAACTGACAGCCCATATGGAGCTGTACAGCGCTGTGCATATGAAGCTATAAATAACTGCATGCAAATGTATTATACTGCATAAAGATGCGCAGATTTCAGAGAGTAGCAAAATTTGTGTTACTCAAAATAAAAGCAAATATACTTTAAGTAGCACAGAAGCCTTATTAGCTTTATTCCTCTTTAAATACTTTAAATGAAGTTAAGTTCAATGGTTAAAGTAGACATGTTTTTTATAACCATTATTATATGTTGACATCGTTAAATAACATTTTTATTCCAAGAACTCAATTCCGCAGAATCTTTCTCACGTATAAACAAATTTTTAGGGGCATATTAACACAGTTTGACGTCCTTAGCAGAAATATAACATACATATATGACATGTATGCTTTACGTTACCCACTGGGCATATTTATAATGCCACTGTGCGTGGGTAACACAGAAAAGAAACAGTTATTTGAGCTCATGATTGCTTTGTTTGCATGCTATTTTTATCCAGATTTATTATTGGACCCCTAAACGTGTACAAACAAACGCATATTTACCTAGAAATTTACGCCTCTGACTGTCATCCTTTTCTGAAATGCAACCCATGGGAAAAGGACTTGAAATATTCATGTAATTTCATGTTAAATATTTGCACAATAGAAATGAATAAAAATGGGCGCTAAATGAAAATGCACGGCAGGCAGGAGAGGGGAAGGAGAGGCAAACAAAAGGGGCACTCCACGACCCAAACAGCCCAAACCGACAAACATTCCATTACATATGTCCTGTCATGGGGACTGTCCTTCAATTTGTCTTTTTGACATTTGGCACGAACCTCAACCCCAAGCCCAGCCCTAAACTCAAAAAAACAAAACCCTGACACGCTGCACTTTCGCTTTCTTGGCTCTCCCCTCATTTTTGATTGTTTGTTCTGGTTTTGAGAATATGTTCTGTCGTCTCGCCTGTAATTATATATATTATTTTTAGTTTAATTATCAGTAGCATAAATTATAATGCCAGCAATTTTCACATTTATCGCATCGATAAATTTTAAATGTCAACTGAATACGTATGTCAGTCTCGTTTCGCGTCCTCATTTCTTATGCTGCATAATTAAATCCATTTTTTGTTTTTATTTGTTGTTGTATGATTTTAATGTGCATCGTAAATTAATTGATTTTTCACTTTTCATGCGAGTGAAAAACAAAGTAAATAAATACTGAACGCGGTTGGGTAAATTGCATTAATTAGTTTGAATATTGCCAGAGAGATTTACTAATTGCAATGATAATAATTATAATATAATTTTTCAAATGTTAATACTAAAGGTTTGTTGTTCTTCAGCATTAATACATGTTTAAAAAATTCAAATTGCTTACTGTATTTAATGTAGATTTAACAACAGCTTATGATTTATTACCAACGAAGTTTTAAGTTCTATAAAGTTTGTTCATTAATACTCAATATAATGTTCGATTCATATTTTGATTTATTTCCTTATCAAATTCATTACCAATTAGAAATTCTTTAAACTTTAAATAATGTGCTTTTCTTTAAATAATCACGTTAGGATTTAAGCATTAATTGATTAATGCTTTTATTGGCTTATTAATTCAGTGATTACTTCTCGTTAATTCCAATAAATGCATTTGTCTGTGAATTTCAATGTATATTGCACTCAATATCATAATATACCGCACACGTTAAAAATTCGCAACAAAAGGTATATAAAGTTGGTAAAAATATCAGTTATTAACGGGGCACCAAATGTGTTTAAATGCTGACTGGCATGTCCAGACACAGTTTATTTTGAGTTAAAACTCTTCGGTGAGTTTGCGAATAACAATTCTACTTGTAGTATATTTATTATATATATTACATAAATTATGTGGAGCAGGGTATACTGTATATCAGTAGAGTGTTGCTGCTTGTTTCGAGCCGTGCTTTTCATTTTCTCTTGGCTCGCATATCGCAAATTTACTTAATAATTAATAACGAAACTCAATCAACTGTATATTCAATTTCAAATTCATCATACTAATGGATGCGCTGTTAACATATTTACAAAGATATAAATATATATTATGTTATTTAATATATAGACTAACGTGGCTCCATAAATATTTGAGTTTTCTTTTACACCTCTAATTTGTATAAATTCAATTTCCTATAAACATTTGCAGAACATTTAATATTCTCTGCATGCAATTCGAACTTTGTCTTGTGGAGTTGAAATGTAATAAAAAAATTCCTTAAGATTCTCTTCCTACATTGCACGTAATTATCACATTAGCATTACGGCGCAGTTGTTGCCCTTTTTTCTCCTTAGGCAGAAACAATTTCATTAAGTTCAGCCAGTCGCACATTCTGATAAAATTTAAGCACCGCAGGAACCGGAAATTCTGCAAATGACTCTGTAAGCTCTCACACTCCTCACACGCGGCTTGGCCCACACGTCGTATGAATAACATTTAATATCATTTACTTCAAACGTTACGTCCTTTGCGACGCAGCACAGCACAGCAGTACCACCAGTTTGTGGTCCGTGTGTGAGTGTGTGTGCACAACAAACAGTCCGTCGTAATGTGAGATATCAAGCAACCTTCCCCCTAACAAGCTTACAAGCCCTGCCCATACTGAGTACAAGGTATTCAGTTCCAGCTATGTCGAGCCCCTCGCACACACCCCTATACAAATGTACGTTTAATTACGCTTTATTGACAGCGCTTAAATGCCAATCAACTTTATTAATGATTACATAATTTTATGCTTGCTTCACTCGCTTAACGCCCACTTTAACATGCTATCAAATTTCGTTATGAAGTCAGGAATTTATTGAATTTAAATCTATTTGCACCGTTTATATGCATGACTACACTTTTTATTGTATTCTGATGCATGATTTTCAGCTAATTTATTGAATGCTTTTCCATTTACAATTTAATGAAGAACAGAAAACAATTGATCCAAGCTAAGATAAATTATTGTTATATAGCACCCTGTATAATATATTTGAATACCCTATACACACAGATATTGATTCTATATAAACCTATTACAGTCAATTTGACAACAATTTATAACTTTATACGGTCGTCTGACGGATTTACTTTTCCATGCCATCTGCTAAACCATTCATGTCAATAGTCGTAAATGACTAAAAACGAGTTGTGTGATTGTTTTTTGAAATTTAATCTGATTTGATTTTGTTTCATTTCGTTGAAGAGTGAAATGTGCGAAAATTGATTTTGATTTGCAAATGTAGGTGTGCGTTTGTGCGTGAGTTGCACATTTTCATTGACACTCTACTGGCTAAACCTGTGAACTGGCATGTAAAATGCCATGTGCTACCAGACACCTGCCGCCACATGCGACATGACGACGCTGCATTGCAAGTTGTGCCGCATGTCCTTTTTGTCGCACAAAACTGTAGCATACATTTTGGGGCTATGGCGAAATTTGCTACATGACATAACCGACAACGCAAAATACTTTCAATGAGCACTTCCTGCAACCGCATAGAGAGAGAGAGAGAGAGAGGGACAGGGAGAGACAGAGATGGAGCGTTGAGTTGAGTGTGCAAGTGAAAGGGGCAACCCACACTCAGCGCATGTAGCGCACTTCCTTAGGAAGTTGTTGCTTTTGGAAGTATGTCGCCGTGTCGCTGTGGTGTTCTCTCTCTCTCTCTCTCCCTCCTTCTCTTTCTGCCCCTCTTTCTCTGTGTGGCGCTAATAGACGTCGAGGGCTTTGCCAAATTTTTAACAACATGCCGCCACACACATTTATTCTGGCGTCAAAGGACCTCGCACAGAAACCCCTTTATTTTTACCATTTGTTGCTGTTGTTGCTGGAGAAACAAATACGGTGGCCATTAATTTAGTTTAGTCCTAATTAAATTGCATACGTTACCATAAACACCCACCGCCAACGAGGTAGGGAGGAAGTGAAACGGAGGTAAGGGTAGATCGAGTGTATGTTCGAGAGTGCGGGAGATACTGGCTCATTTATAAGCAGCTGACAGAACAGCCGCGCCCATCCCGTGAGAGGGGTTTGAGGAAGGCGGTCCTTGAAGCCGTTTTTGTTGCTTAAAATTCCATGGCATGCACACAAAACTTCCTTTCTGGCCAAATGTAAACTTTTTTTCTTTTCATTTCACTTTGACTTTGCTTTGCGCTTTTGCTGCTCTTTATTTGTATGTCTGTGTGTGTGTGTGTGTTGCGTTATTTATTTTTGTGTTTTTCTTTTTGTTATTTTTTTTTTGTTTGTTTTGAAGGCTACGTTTTTTTAAGGGCTTGTTTTTGGCGGTACAAAAGTTTTAAATATTTAATGAGCGCGCCCGTCTGCCCTGTCTGTGTGTGTTAGAGCTTTGCATGTGTGTGTACTGAAGGCTGTTGCAGTTCCCTTTTTTTTTTAGCTGCTTGTCGCATTTGGCATTTATCTTTAGTCTTTGAGTCACTTGACATTTTGGCAGTTGTCCTTTGGGCAGGCGCAAGTCTGGGCAGAGTTATGTGCATGTTGTTGTGGATCCCTAGAGGATTATGCATGTATATTGAGTGCAGTTAGTGAGCAAAAGTTTCTCTGTTATCAGCACATGACAGATGTCAGAAATACGGGCATAGTTTATAGCGGAAAAAATGAGTTGGGTTGCAAAAAAGTTGAGCAAAAAGTTGCTAAACAGGTTTTCAAGATGGAATTTGTGATATCAACTGTGGATCATAAATGGTTGGCAGGACTAACTTAAAAATTGCCAGAGAAGCGGTTAAATGAAACTTGGAAAACTTTTTTATAAGGCTTAAGGCTATTGTTATTTCAAATTGGACTTAGTCATTCATTTCTGCTATTTACATAAATAAGAAGAGGAAATATCAAACTAGGTGTGGAACTTAACTATGTGAAATTTATTCCTTGATTGTGTATTATGGCATGTAAATAAAAAAGAACTCTTTATGCGATTTATTCTGTTGCTTGAGGTGATAAAAATACGACTTGGCCACACATTTTAATGGTGATTTTCCCCGCTGCATTTACTGTGCTTAAGTACAGCACAATGCTGCCACGCCCACTCACAGGCACACACAAGCACAACCTCAAGGAGTCGCGCACATAAACGCGGCTGTCACTCCTCGCAAAATCTTATTATTCAGCGTTATTGCTCTTGACCCACCCAACCTCCTCTCTCTTTCTCCTTCTCTGTCTCTCTCTCTGTCTCTCTTTTGCTCTCTCTTTCGTTTCCATTCACAAACACTAAGTTGTTCCATATCCAAAAACAAATGACTTTGTTTGCTTTTGCTTGGGCATTCGCCCTCGCCTGCTTACCCTCATGTCCTGCAACTCCCCATTGTGGCAACATGCCTTGCCCCGGCATCACTTGAAAAGTCAAGTGAAAAACAACCGCATCGGGGGAATTTGCCTTTGGCTGAGAACTAAGATCCCGACTCCGTCACAGATTCTCCGTCTGCAGACTGGGACTCTGCTCCTTGACTAGAAAAATGCTTATGAATGAATGAAATTGCTGCACAATTTAAAAACTTCCGCATCAAACGGCAACAAGGCAAAAAAACCGCTAGACAGAAAAAATACCAACAACAACAACAACGAAATGGACAAGCAAAAATAATGCGGCCCCATCAGTCGCCAGAAACCTCGGTTGCCCAGGTTGGCATTCCATTTGTCTTCTGTTTATATACTTACATATCTACTATATATAGATAGATATTATGTGTGGTATTTTTCTGTGTACGTTTCTCGTTGTCTTCTTTTTCATGTTGTTCCCATTGCTGCATTTGGCGTAGTTTAGTTGAAAGATGAAAATGCTCTGCGGATGTATTTAGTATTTCGCTTTATTTATATTGACAGGCACGGAAATTTTCAAATATAGCTAGACGGAAGTTTCCACACACATAAAAAATAGAGAATTGATTGTAAGCAGACGTGTGTTATATGAGGTACAATGGCTTAGCTATTATTTGTATGGGGTGGCAGCTTGAAGAGGCGCTTGTATTGTATAATAAAAAGTAGGAACATTTATTCATTATTTTCTTTTAAACAAACTTGAGATAGCCAGTATATTCGAAAAACATTATGTACAATTTTATAAAGTATTTTTCTGTTATAATATTAGCTTTGAGTGTGTTATTTTAAATTACTTTAGTTGCTTTAAGCTGTGAAAATAATAAAAAATAAATACTTACACTTTTAATAGTTTCTACAAAAAGATAAAACGATTATTTTTTAGGTTAGTTTTTTTAAAATAAGTTAGTTTATATAATAGTTATCTGTCCGTTATATTAAAATGACTTTAATGTTCTTGTTATTTGAATTGTTCATTGCTTGAACAAACGTTTGTTAATTTATAGTACATTACTGATAATAATTTCAACAATTTTGTCAACAGAAATATTGAGAAACTTTGCAAAAGGGATCCACATTTGAAAATTACAATTTGTATGAAGAACTTTCAATTATAAAATGATTTCTTGAATCTGAAGTATTTAAATTCTCTTCAGCTGCAGCAAATTTTTGCTAGATTTCACATTTTAACAAGACTTTTCTCTGCACAGCATACATGAATTCGGAAACATGCAGAACACTTGCATATTTTGCCTTCCTTTTTGACTCCTTTGTCGCTTCACCTATTCGGACTGCCTTTTTTGCCCAACTCATTTCGCCGCCTTGGGCTACTTTTGCCTACATTTTGCACATACTGCACATTTTTTCCTATTTACTGCGGGCCAAAGTGCGAGGTGGACTGGGATAGTAGTCAGTGTGGGAGTGTGCCATGGAGGTGCTGGGGGAGCCTGTGTCCTGTGGGCATCATTTATGCACTGTGCCGACTCAACGCGTTGCTTTCTTTGCTTTACTCTTCTTGGGCTTTGGGTTTTCTTTTAGCGCATTAATTTTTGAATAGGGCAAATGCTGCAAATGCTGCTT
This sequence comes from Zaprionus nigranus, assembly GCA_018903425.1. Lineage (NCBI taxonomy): Eukaryota > Metazoa > Arthropoda > Insecta > Diptera > Drosophilidae > Zaprionus > Zaprionus nigranus. Next base: position 194,474 of record JAEIGD010000094.1, on the reverse strand, counting down.
AACAGAACAAGTGAGAAACGCACACTCTAAAGTATCTTCTTTCCAACTGCACTTTCTTCACAATGTGCAACATTTGCGTAGATTGTGGAAAGTGGTTGCAGTTGCTCCTTGGGAGTTTACGAGACGGCAGCTGCGAACAGTTGACAGCGATTGTTAACGAGCTGCGCCAAGTTTCTGTGAGTTGAGTGAGTTGTGTGGATGCCAAGTGGATTGTAAATAGTCTTTTTGCATAAATAAGTCATTAGAAACATTATACGGGCTGCGAAAGAGAGATTCGAATATATAAACGCATCATAGATCGTCAGCAATATATCTGTTAGTTTTTGGACTATCAGTGGATGTTGTGTGGATATATTAAAGCTGTAAAGATATTTGTTGAGTAAAGTTTAAATAAATAAAGGTAGAAATATTATATGTAGACTTTAATGATATTCCTTTGGAATCCTCAAAAATTCTTTGGCTCAAAAATACTAGTAATCTTATCTTACACTCATCTACATAAAATATTTATCTAATTTTATGTATTCCACAAATTGTAGTTAATTCTTCTCTTTCTCTTCTCTTTCACAGCAATTTGCGAACCAAATCAGGTAAGCTAACAAATTCTTTTTGGGCGAATTTTAATTTCGCGGAAAGAGAAAACGCTTAAATGCCAGAAAATTTAATTGTTTCAAATGTGAACGGGCTTCTAATTAGGCAACGCAATATTTGATTTTCGCACAGCACTTCAAAGAGGTTACCCCGCACGCCGAGGGCCTTTCGCCAGCCGCCTTCTCTCTTTTCCTGCCTCCTCGCTAAAATTACAAAAGGTAAATGACTCATTTACTGCTGACACTGCGAGGCGCTTTGATTTATGAAAGAAAACCGAGACGTCGTGACAGACAGAGAGTGAGTGAGTGGGAGATTGAGTGAGGGAGACGGCTGCTGCTGTTGTTGTGTGTGTGTGTGTGTGTGTGCAAAACTTCAGGCGCCGACAGTTTGACAGGCAACATGTGGTAAAGTCAACTGTCAGCGCGCTTGCCTCTTCCTCAACTATGTAAATAACTACAAAACAGAAAGAAGTTGGTGGGAAGGGAAAGGTTGAGGAGGAACGACGAAACGACACCACAAAACGGCAGCAGAAGATTGCCATAAATACACACACACACAGACACACACATGGACACGCACGTGCATTCAATGTATTTGCAAAGAAAATTAGTTGATGTGCTTATGATACTACACAGTTAGTTCAGGGTTGTTTGCCCAAATCTCGTTTGATGTTCTCGTTAATCATTGTCTCGCGACGCAGTGCAGCAAACTATTTATAGTTTGTTGTCGTTGTTGTTGTTGTCATTTTGATTAACCTTAATTATCGCACCATGCGGGGTGCCGTTGACATTCATCCACAAATGAGTGGCACATGCAGTTGACCAAGCAACCAACAACAACAGCAACAACAACAACTATTATTTGCGGTTGTCGCATGCCCCTCTTTTGCATCCCCCTCCTCCCTCTCTCTGTCACCCACGGCGCCGCATGACATTCGCTTACATGTTGTTTAAATGAGAGTGACATTATGTGGCACACATTTTCCACGGCATCGCCCGTCATCGCATTTGTCTGCAGAGCTGCCTATGATGGTTATTGCCTGCCACCTGCCATCTGCCACCTACCTTCTGCCACCTGCAAGCTACCACCGGACGGCACCGACCACCTGCCGCCAGCAGTTGCCACCGCCTCCTCAACTGCCACTGCAAGTTGCCACTACAACTGCCTCCTGTTGTTGGTGTCAATTGCAAATGAGATTCTCTGCAGTAGCAGCATGCAAGAGTGAGAGACCGCATGCATATGCGACTGCCAAATGTCCTTTTAGTTATAATCAGAAAAAAAAGAAACACAACTTCCTATACAGTTAAGTTGCCAAGTTAGTATTTTTTATTTTAAAAAATCTGATTTCTTTTTTACCTACTAGTCGACTATGCCCCACGCTGCGTGTAGAGTGCTTGTGCCGAGTATAGAGATGCCCCAGCTGAAACACTTTGACATGCAAAACCAATTGCAGTTTACTTGAAGTATCGTGTGCGTCAACCCTCTTGCTCTCTCTCTCTATCGTTATTCTCTCTCTCTATTTTACTACTTATATGCGCCTTACCTTGTTGCTCTTGTTGCTCCTGCTCTTCTGCCCCCCTCTCTATGTTTCTCCTCTCTTGCACTGCTTCTGCAACCGGTCTCTGCGGCTGCGGTAAGCGCACATTAATTATGCTCTGTGTAAGCTCAGCGTCAGCGTCTTTATGAGCGCACTGTGTGGGTATTTGTTATTATTTGCTTTGCTCTATTTGCTGCTTGTGCCAATGACAGTGACTGCGAAAAGTATGTCGACCTCTCGCCACTGCCCACATGAGGCGCAAAACTAGTTCGCATTGCTCACTGGCAAGTGAACGAGTGAGCGAGCGATTCACTTGACTTTGATCTCAATAAGTGCTAATTACTTGTTTTCGATTTTTCAACAGTGAAGAGAGGCTTTTCACAGTCCACACAGTCCACGCCTGAGTCAGATTTTCCCGGCTGCGCTTGGAGGCAGTTCCCCTCTTCCCCCCGCCTCATTGTCGAGTCCCGGGTCCATTGGCCCGGAGTGTTGTGCAAAACTTTCACGTAGCTCATTTGTCAATGCAAAAATATTTTTTCGGTTTTTGTCGTCATTTGTTGCTGTTTTTTTTTCACTCGCTGTTGTTGTTGTTGTTGTTGTTATTGGGACTAGTGACGCTTTTGCTGCTTGTCACGTTTTCAGTTTGTTTTTGTTTTATTTGCTTTCCTCAGCTTCCTACATCAGTTTGGTGCGGACTTCGTTTCGATTCGGTTTCGAGTCTCTTCTCGCTGTTGTTGTTGCTATTGTTGTTGTTGTTGCTGCCTTATTGTGTAAACTTCTTTTTTTCAGCATTACGTTTTGTTTGCCAGTCAGCTTGAGGCCTGTCAATAAAGTTCTTGACACCTTTACTTCATTTGCCCAGATTTCTCCCAACATGACTTTAACTTTGCTTTCGGTGCGAGAGTTTTTCCCTTTTTTTTCTTTTTTTTTTTTGGTTTTGTGCCATTTTATTTCTCTCTTAGCTTAGCACATGTTATGCAAATTTCTTTCTTTCTTCTTTCTCTTCTGTTTTCCGTTTCTTTATAATTTTGTTGTTTATTGAGTGACTCCTTCTTTATACACTTCGTGAATGGGTATTTAAATTCGGCCATGAAATTGCCCAAGAAGCATGTCGTGAATTGCAATAATGCTGATTGAATATTTTGACGTGCTTTAAGGATTCTCAGTTGATTTATTTGTTATAGAGAAATAAAAATTTAAATTAATTGTAAATTGTTAAAATGTAAGACATGAATCTTTGATTAAGAAATATTTCTTTACAAGAGAATGTACTGTAAGAACATTGGAGTGGAGGTATTTCTACTTCTCCAGACTTCGTTAATGATTTAATAATTATAATAAATAAATAATTATAATCTTATTGTTTTCAAAACAAGTATTTTTTAGAACCTTTATATTGTAAGTTGTTCCCTTCTTACTTTAAAATGTCATCTTAGGTGTAAGTGTATCACAAGTTCGAAACAAACCTTTAGTATTCGCAAAGATTTATTATTGCGTTGCTTATGTTAAGTATACGTCATGCTGGCACTGGCCGAAATCGGGAGTTGATGGTGGGCGTGACACCGGTAGACGCCCACATTTTTGCATAATGTCCATTCATTTCGGGTAGCTGAAAGAGTCTTTAAGATCTTGCCTGAGAGACGCAGCGAAAAATAAAAACCCACAATTGCCACCATGCGTGGTAATTAAATTCGTGATGAAGCTCTTTTCTTGTTATTCTCTTACAATCTTACTCATACATAATGTTTTTTTCTCTTTTTGGCAAAGGGGGAATTATTGTTGAAGATGTTATTAAAGAGATAATGGCTTGTGTGAAGTCAAGGTGGCGTCACAACCTTGAAAGATCAAGAGTTCAAGCAGTCAAGACTAGGAAGCACCCGAGCGAAAGAGAGAGAGGGAGAAATACCCGACGAAAAAAGCAATTAACCGTATAACCATTATGACCCGAAGAATTCAACGAGACGACGGCAGTTGGTCGGTTAGTTTAGGTACTTTGTTAGTGTAGGGGAGATGGCACTGGCCAAGTTATGTTTGCACAATTAAATTTTTTTTATTGAGGCAAAGAAAACAAACACAAAAAAAGCGAATAGCAACTAAAAACGAAACTGAATAAAATGTTGGGAATAACAACAACAATAACGACAACAATGTTTTTGTTGTAAAGGTCGTCGCTGTGCTTTGTTTGCCAAGGCATTTGCAATTAGCTGCAACAAATTGACGGCAATGATTTTACTATTGTTATTGTTATTGCTATTTGTTGTTTGTTGTGCCTTTTGTTTTCGTTGTCCGTAAACACGCAGAGACGACTTCAAGTTATAAAACAATTACGAATATTAAACAATTGTGCTATATGCAGCTTTTGTTTCGGGTAGGTCTCTTGCAAAAAACGTTGTACCATTTTTTTCTGGGTAAAAAATCCGATGACAAATAAAGAAATTTAACTTTTCTGTGCACACTTGCACCTCTAGAATTTATTTCTTAAATAACATCTTTATTTATTAATCTATCGCAATCCAATTTCGGTTAGTTATTTTGTTTATCAACAACTCGGCTGTTGATGCTGAATAAGAATATATATACACACATATATATATATATATATTATATATACAGTTTGTAGGATCTGCCACGCCTTCTTCTGCCTGTTACATACATTTTCGGTTAGCACGTCTACCCTATGGGTAGCGTGTATGAAGAGTATTGAGAGTATTGACACTCGACTTGCTGTTCGCAGTTCCTATTTCATTTCTCCCTATCCAGCTTGTTTATCTGCAAATACGTGAGACTCTAGCTGTTTTCCTTCTTATAGTTATTTTATCTATTATATTGATTCAATTTTAAATTCAATTTGCCGCCGTTTTTCGCAATGTTCTTTGTCGCATGCCTGCATATCAAGAAGCATGGCAGTCTGTCGTCTGTCTATCTTACAATCTGCCTTCAAATCTATACAAAATGTGTGTGTGTGCTCTGCTCTTCTACTGAATACTTTGGGGATCCCAAATGACGTGCAGTTATTTGTTGTTAAATCTCTTCTACCACAACGTGATGTTACACTTTTGCCGAACAATAACAAAAACTAAGCCAAAAATGTGTCTAAAAATAGTTGGGGGAAAGGGGCGAATCCAAATTAAATGGAATTTCTTACGCTCATAGTATAACTTATGTTATAAATATAAAACGATTCGAAACAAAACGAAATGCTGCGGATTGCGGAGACACAACAATAGCCGAAACAGAAAACGACAAGCAATCGGACAATAATAAAAGAATGCATAGAATATATATTTTTTAAGTGAATTAAATTGTTTTTGCAGTCTTTTCTCAATTTACTTGGCACAATTGAAAACAATTTCTTTGAATAACAATCAAATGTTTCGAGTATTTTATGAATTTCTGTTAGCATAGCGTAACGATGTGACTAGATATATAGTAATAGCTGAGGCAAATCGAAGGTGTTTGTTCTAGATTTTAGATCCCAATGTAGTTGGGGTTCTATGCAAAGCATGAATTCTCTGAATTAGCTATGATAAACAAGTGGGCAATAATATACATATATATAAATAATATATGAATATAAATATAAGGAAATTCTAAAATATCAAAGGAAAGAAATAGATTCTTTAGTATATAAATACACATTTTAATACATTTGTTCTAATTACTACAGAGTATTTTGTCTTCGACATGCACTAAATAGACATTTATTCTCAAAACATTTATTTAGACCGCAGATGATTGTGTTTATTTATTCTTTTCAGTGTTGCAGCTTTAGAAAGATTTATGATTTTAATTTCATTAAATGCGCAAGTAAATTCTCTTGATATATTAGTGAAATATTATATATATTTATATTTTATTGTGAAAAATTATTTACTTGCCATAGCCAAACTCAGACAGCGTGAAAGATAAACGTTTAGGTAGCGAGGAAAACAACCAAACACACCCATGCCATAGAGGTCCTCTAGCTATCGCTTCCTTCTCTTTCTATTCTATTTACTCTATCTCTTTTTTTTTTGCTAATTGCAGTGAGATTTTTTCTTTATTTTTTTTCGTTTTTATAAGCTGCTTCCATACTTCAAATTGCCTTGTGGTAGCCACAGAGGCAGTATGAAGATTGTCGACCATCGGTCGTTGGGGCGTGTGTTGCCAAGCACTACCAAGTACTACCAAGAATTACAAGAGTCAAGAAGAGGCAAAAAACCAAGAAGCCCAAACCCAAAAACTCGTTTCGTGTAGCTGTACATACGATACTTAAAGCTCTTCGCTCTTTGTGGGCCAACAAGCGGCGCCATTAATGACAACCAACTGACCCCCGCCATACCCCGTACCCTGGCCCCTTTTTGCCCTGTCCCTATGGACGTTGTACTCATGCCTGGGCTATTTATAAGTGGTAGTACTCGTCTTAAGGACGCGACGGAACAGATCGGACAGCCTAATGAGTGTCCATTTAGGGTGTGCATACTATACAATATAAGAATACCTTAGTACGTTCCGCAGCAGTCATTTATCTGCGGTAATCGATAGCATTGCAACGCCTGTCACGCGCGAGAATTTTCATCAGATAATGCTCATGCCCGACATAGAGCTATGTTTTAATCTATCATAGCATTTAAATGTCGAGTGCTCTGGCCTCTCTCTCTCTCTCTCTTTCTTGGTATCTTTGCTGCAGATGCTACATTTTTGGCCTAAGTGGCCTTTTGCGTGTCGAAGCGAACACGCCTATCTAAATGATCTTTCATATCTCTTGGTCTCTTCTTTGTACTATGTAGTATCTTCTGTCGCCTCTATCTCTCCTCTTTCTCTCGCACTGTCCTTCTCTTCTTCGTATGACAATCTTTAACTCTTGCGTTGTCTGTTGCTATTGTCGCAGTATGTGACCCAAACCGCCTTTTTGCTGTTGGCACACTTGACTGCGCGGCTTCGCCTGATTGTCTCCTGCATAAATACCACTTAATAAATGTAGAGCGGGTAGTTAAGTACTTCTAGTTTAACCTTTTTCGACTTCTCCATTATTATTTGACATCTTAAAGTGTTTGTCAAGTAAATTAATAATTTAACTTAGATTTAGTTATTGGAAATATAAGAATATAAGAAATATGTGGTACATATTCTTTACTATGATTAACTTGATATGAGTAAACAATAGTATAATTATTATACTATTTACAACAATTCAATATATTCAAGAATTCATTCATATATTAATATATATGCAAATATTATAAATACTTACATGACATCATCCTATTATCCAGCTTCGCCAAGAACTTTCAAGTTCAATGTGACTTTCTTTAGTATTTACAGCGCATCTAATGAACGTACATATAAGTTGCATTCTTATGCACTGCGACTGTCGCTTTTAAAGATGTATTTTTACTGAAATGTGACAATTTCTGTGTTCATTTTCCTTCTCATTAAAGTTTATACTCGCGTCATTTGAATCCCATTTCAGTTCGCTTATCTATCGTCGGCAAAAACTCACATGTCGACCAAACGACGACGTTTGTTGAAACCATCCAACCTATTTTCAACCTACACACTCCTCTTTCTCTCTCTCTCTCTCTCTCTCTCTTTGTCTCTCTCTCCCTGGTTTGTGTCTTTAACATTGAGTACGCCATGTGTTTAACATGATTTGAATGTCTCGGGGTCTTTGCATTTGCGCCTCAATAAATCAAATTGCTGATACGAGAAATAATGTTGGTGGCGCTCAGCTAGACTTAAGTACTTCTGGGAAATTCTGCTTTTGGCACTAAAACGAAAGGCAGTCTGTATCTTCTGCAGGTGTTTTAAACTCGGCTTTTTATGACTCTAGCTCTGATTCGGCACTTTAAGTTGATTGTTACTAATCGGGGAATAGCAGCATGCTCAGATCATATTAAGTGCATTCCTAATTAATGCATTGTATGATTAACTTGGGGTTGTTCCACTAACATCAAGTTTAGTGTTATGAGTCTTGATTTCAGAGTTGTTATTTATCACGCATCAGTTATAAAAGTTTTTGGAAAAGCTTTCTTTATCGTAACAAAAAAGAGAAGTAATATAGAGTTGCATCAAAAAAGCCTCATTGCTTACTCGAATATTTAATGGGGACTATATATTTTCCATTCTGCAATTATCTTTAAATAGTTCCGTATGGTAGCTATTTTCATTTCGTTAAAGTTAAAGTTATGGCTCTAACCCTTGACTCACAATTGGCCTTCTTGTAAATCTTTTGATTAGCTCCACCCTGAAAGAGTTTTACAATATGCAATTAAACTCGGGGCAGTTCTATTTGTGTTCTGTACGCACACTTTAAACTTCGGTACAACTATTTATGGCGCTAACATTGCTTGGCCTGTACTCACAATCGTCTGTTGTACTTGAAGCCACAAAAAAAAAAAAGAAAAAAGCAAACAACAAGTACAACCGCAATAACAACAAGTTGGGGAAGCTACATTACTGTGATTAGCTTACATGACTGTCAGATACCCTGCACTAAGGTTAAAAGTTTCCTGGCATAAAATACAATTTTTACTATATATGTACATATATAGAAAAACTTACAAAATATATAAGATATTTTCTTGAACTGGATAGAAATAAAATGTAGGTGTAAAATTCAGAAGTATAGACCTATATCTGTAACTAAACTGAACATTAAAAATACATATCTTGTAAAGGCTGTACGTTAAATCCTTATACATAACTTAGGTACATAACAAACTGCATGTCGACTACTAATCGACCTTTCTGCGAGATAAATTTCCAATGGATATTCCCCCTAACAACTGCAACATTGCGCTACAACAGCCTTGGCTTTGCTTTTCATTGTGGCTTGGTAACAACTTGGGGCTCTCTTTTGACATTGCGTGCAGCGCATGCGCATTGCGTTGAGGTTTTTTCCCCTCTTCCTTTTTTTTATAGTGTCGACGTCTGCGCCGCCGCCACTGCCGCCGGCTACTAATGTTGCCTACTTCAATTTGCCATATTTATTTTGCCTTTTGCGTGTACGTTTATTGAAAATACTGACTGCTTGACTGGCCAACTGACTGGCTGACTGACGGACTCTGGCCGGGCGGACGGCCAACTGACTGAGTTGATCATTTGTTTTGGCCCCCTTTGACTGCCGCAGCTGCGCTTTGTTGAGCTTACATTGATTTGGCAGTGGGGTATAACTATTTTAAAATAAGGTTTCGCTCTAATAAGGTATTTCTATCTAAAGAAACAATTGTGAATTATAAGTATTGTTTGTTCAAAAGGTCGATCTTTATGTATATTTCGTTTATATAATTCTTGATGTCTCCAAAGTTAAATACTCGAAAGTGATCAAGTTTTTCATAAAATAAGAATTGATAATTAATTAATGATATACATACGTATACATTATTTTTACTTTTTTTAATATTTCTAACTATTTCTTAGTTAATATAATTTATTTTACATAAAGAATAAATATTTATTATAACCGTTGTTATTGCCTAAATTATTGCAGGGTATCTTAGCTCGAACTTTAAATTCTTCACTCAAAACTTTTTCAAACATTTTTTTAAACTCATAATTTACGACATGTCCGATTACTTATTTTCGGACAAATGGTTAATTTAGTTAGTGAGCCTTGAAGGTTGTCTTGTATCTTCACTTAATGACGGCTTTATAATGATGAGGAAGCCTCCCCGACAGCGACCTCGTGGGCTTGTGTGATAAGCTGTTATAAGCTTGAACGGTTCGTTAATTGTTTGTATGCACATCGAGAACTTCGAATGATGATCATCTTTATCGCTGTTTATGGATTTTCATTATGCAAATAAGCTTTGGGCCTCAATTTATCGACAATGATGCAATTGGAAAATGATTTGTGCAAAATTCGAGAAAAAACAAAGAAAATAACAATAAAAACATCTAGAAACAACTAGAAACTTCGTAGAGTTGATGAGTAAATTATTTATAGTTTAACGAGTAATCAAATGGAAAATTCTCACTTGCTTTTTGTAGTTTTTTTGCTTAATTAAAGTGCAATTGCTTATACTTTAGCTACTTGTTCTTTTTACACTCTAACCCGTTTTGTGTTCTGTTCAGGGCACGCCCTAACTTTTCCCTCTCTCTCTCTCTCACTCTCTCTGTCTCTGTGTCTGGTAATTTATGCTCGTCTCAGCAGCATAAATCTAATTAAAGAGCCTTGGCGTGTTTCAATATTAAACAACTTTTAAATGAAAAGAGTTAATCATTAAAAATTGATAAATTGTTTGCTCATTGTTGTTGCTGTTGTTGTTCTCTCTGTTGTTATTGTAGCTCTTTACGAATGCGTCATAAATTGTTCGTACGTTCCTTCACCCAAAAAGCTGCCGATGTCGGTAATTAATTAATATTTATTGCCTATAAAAGTTTCGAGCATAATTCGTATTGCAGGTGGCTACCACTATTAGTCACAGGTATTCACTGTTATTACTCTTGAACCTCTTAAATCTATAAAGTATATATTGAATACGTTATTATCGAAATTTGACCTTTTTAGCAGAAAAGATTTTGAATTTTAAGACTCATTTTAATTTCTATAATTTTTTAATTGTATTTTAATTTATAGTGTTATGGTGTTATGAATATGATTCTTCGGACTGGAAATAGAGGAAGATTGGAGAGTTCTCGTGACGACGCGAAGGGTTAAGTTTAAGTTAAGGAGAAAGACCGTACGCTAAACGACGACTTTAAGACTTGAATAAATAACTAACTAATATTAAGATTGGTAAATTAGAATATTACTTAAAAAACATAAAATTGTAATCTTAAATCATTAGTTTTTATCCAAGTCCCATTCATATGTTTTACATATACTAAAATCTCTTACTCTTACTTTAATTTAATTTATATTTGTGTGTGTCTGTTTTATACTTAATAATCTATCCTTTTTTAACTTTCCCATTTAACTACGCATCTTTCTTCTATAAAATGTTTCCCTAACCAAGAATCCTTTACAAAACCTACATGCACATATTCAAATTATTCCGACTATGCGAAATTCCACGCATCGACTGTCTGGAATGACCTTCTGTGCATAATATTTATGACGTTTGCATCTATAGCGTCGGTACAATTGACCGACCGACAAAAGAAGCAGCCAACTGAGCCAAAGTGCTGCCGCAATTTGAGGTCTTATCACACTCGCAACGCGCAGTCACATTTCGCTTACCGCTTACAACGGAACGGGAGCTGGGGGTAAATAGGCAAACACAATGGTAGCTGATAAATGCTGAGAAACTGAGGAAAGAGAAACAAACGGGGGAGAGTAAGAGTGAGAGTCGCAAGGGAAGGTAGCGCTAGGGAGTGGTAGGCGTGGCTGGGCGGGACGGGGCTAGGCTGGGGCGTGCTAGACAGTTGGTGCAGTCGGCTGTGAAATGAAAGTAGTGCGAAAAGACTGTCAGGCAAACTAACTGACTGACTGACTGACAGTGAAAGAGACAGTCAAGTCAGTCGTCAAACAGACAGACAGAACGAAAACAATGCAATAGAAGCTGCGAGTTGACAGTGAATGGTTGAAGTCGTCGTGGAAAGTGAAGAAGTCTGCGGTTTATCATTGAATTTCATGTCGAGCGAAGTGCCGAGCTACGCGCCGCGCCGCGCACAGCGAAATGTTCTCAACAAATTTCAATTTAGAGAATTTCACTATCACATTTCCTGTAACACGCCTGCCTTTTGTTTTGGAATTTATTGCAACAAGTTAATTGTTTATTGTGCTAACTTATGTAATGTAGAAAATGGGCTGTGGCGGTGCCTGATTCATGTTTCAAGGTGGAGTCGAACAGCCGGAGAACAACAGACAAAAGCCAAGTGGATTCGCGTCTGTGGACTGTGGCCAGTCTCTCCTTGGGGCCCACAGTCTGATGCACACGCGGATTAGATGACAGATTAGTTAAATGTGCATGAAATGAGCTAAAGACGTTCGGTCCGTTGGTTCCTACTTGGCTTTATGGCCATATATATATAGAACGAGAGTGTGAAAGATGGAGGCTGGCGGGCGTGGTCATAATGTCTTCATTTAATAATCAGGCGAGAGAGCGTAATTACGCTGCTGTCCCAAGTGGGATGATGGCTAAAATGCCTTTTAAACGCGCTGCAAATTGCTTCTATTAATAGGCGGACTGTACGTTAATTGTCGGTTGCATGCAACAGCTGATTAGCTGCTGTCCAACTCGACGCGCCTCAAAGGTCAACTTGAAGCTGCTTGCACTTGCGCTAATAAAAGCACATCAAATTTAATTGGCTGTCTCAGGCTCAGTTGAATACCCTGTACGTTTTCTTAATTATGTGGTCTTTCCGACGAACTGGCAATGTTATGTTTTAAATACCGCGTGCTTGTCTCTCTATTCCTACTCTAATTACGATAATAATGAGCAGAGACGTGACTAAACGGACTATTTACCCAGTACCCAGAGTACTCATTACTCTACATAGTAACAGTTTCCTCTTCTTGAGCATAACCCTTTGCCAACTTTATTATCGCACTCTGTTTAATGAGTTAGTTTAGTCAAGTCAGTTTATGATCATTAATTCAGACAGTGGCTTTCTTGTGCTTCTCATTCGACAGACGAAATAAATGAAGATTTTATTGTTCCTGAGAAATAATCTTATTAATATAACGCAATTGTTTATCAAAAAAAAGAACTGTTGTTTGTACTATCGGTTAATAGTTTTACAAAACAAACCCGCTACATTTCTAGTTATTTTAAATGTTCCTTATAAATGCATATTCTTTACAATCAATTCAATTACATTCTAAGATTAATTTGCAGTTGAATGACAACGTTTAGTATTTAAATACAGAAATCTAGTTTTGTATTATATAAATATACTTCTAGATGTGTGCTTTGCAACTGTCGTTTGAATGCATTCAAACATTTTAAACGAGCACGCGATCTGCTAATAATTAATTTATGTAAGTGCAATTAATACTTATCTCCATTCTAGAGTTCTATTTTTAGCTGAGAGAGCTTTTCATTGTGTGTGTTTCGTGTAAAAGTAAAATACTCAACTAATTACGAACTTTGCAAGTTTGTCATCTTAGTTCGTCTGCTTCCTACTTACTTCGTTGCGTTGCAGTTTTCGTAAACTGAGTTTTCCCTGCTTTTCCGAAATCACCTTATCTTCAACCAACTAAAATGTCTCTGGCGACCACAACTAACCGCAAATTTGAAAAGTTGCACATCATTTCAGGCGAATGAAATTACGGTTCAAAGTTATTTTATTAATGCAAATTCTTCTATGATAGCCAACAATTTGTGGTCGGAATCCAAGTAGAACGCAGTTGGAAAGGGTCTCCTTTGAATGCCCTTCTACAATTTCCTAATGGCCCAGGAGTATTTATTATAATGGGACACCCATTATTGGTCAACGCTCACACACACACACACACACATCAACACCACCTACACACAAACACCTCGTCGTTAATCGAATAGCTGGAAATTTGTAACCAGAAAAAGAAATAGTCCTCTTCCGCATGGCGAACCACAATGAACGCAGTTTCGTGAAGTCTTCATGGGAAACTCGGAGAACACTTAAATTACAACAAGAACAACAACAACAATAACAGAAGAATAGAAAAAGCAAAAACTGCTCCAACTACCGCAATGTTTGTGAAACTGATCGAAGTTGCAATTTTCCTTCTTTCTTCATATCCCTCTTCCTCGTTTTCTCCTGGTGCTGGGCTATTCTCTGAATAGAAGTGGCAACTCGTTGCCATTATTGCACACAGTCTACGAATTTTACACGCGTACGCGTCTTCTCTGATGAGACTCACGCATGGCCTGCCCCCTGGTATGCTGATTGTGCAGCTTGTAAATGAGATCTCTGATATTGGAGATCGGCATAGTCAGGCTATGGCCGATCTCAGTTGAGTTGTTGCCCTATAACTTTGCAACATCAGCAACGGGAAATGGCTTCGTGTTGCGCCCGAACCTGCCGCAGTCTCATTTGTGCCTCATTTACAACCTGCGCTCTGCCAGTTTCAAATTCCGCTACCAGAGAATCCAATTTCTTCTTCTTTTCCATAACTATGGATAATTTACTTGTGATTTGCAAAGTTTAATAAAGAAATTCCTCTTATAATAACGACTTTACAATTGATTGAAAGTTAACAATAATAGCAATCAAGCAATAATACCCTACTGGAGCCAAATATACGTATACTATACATGTGTATATAAGTATATAAGGTAGATCTCTGGGCTTGATAAAATTTAAGCACGTACTAGAAACATCAATGATTTGGGTAGCAGGTATAAACAGTTTCTCAGTAGTTTTTAAATTTGATTATAATATTCTGTCTCCTGAATAATGAATCTCATGTAATTGAATAATCTTTGCGTATTATTAGTAACATTACAAGGATTATCTGATAAACATACTTTCGTCAACACATTCAAGAAAACAAAATTTAACTCATTTCATTAGCCGTTCTTAAGCCCACTGTAATTCCTTCCCCAGAATTGCGACCAATAATTCAATTCACAATATGAAAATACAATGATGCCAGAGCACTCATACAGAGCTCATGCTGTGACTACGCACTTAATCCTTTTGCCCATCCTTGATACCGAAATATGTATGTTTGTAATCAAGACCCCTGGGAAAAGGGGCGTAAATACATCAATAGAGAGGAGAACTAAATATGGGAATGAAACATGCTCGTAAGCGTAACACACTCGTCGACAAGCTTGTTGTACGATATTTGTACAACATTTTGTGGCACATTGTTTATCCTTATGTTCTTTGGGTTTCGGTGGTTACGAAGGAACATACAAGGGGCAGGGGCATGCAAAAAGCAAATGCGGCAAGTTTTATGTATTTTGGCATTGGTTTGTTGTGTTTCCATTTGGTATTTGGTTTTTTTTGTCTGTGCCCTCTCCCAATGTGTCTTGTTTTGGTTTCTGATGTCATTGTATTGTGTTATATTGTGTGTGAGTGTGCTGTTAATCCTATCAGCCAGGATTCCAATGTAGCTGTAACACACTGTGCAACACAGCGAAAAGATAAAATTTACACAGAAAGCCCCAACAACAACAAGCCAATGAAGTGGAAGATAGAGACAGAGATAGGGACAACGAGATGGAAAATGGACTGCGCCGGGCCAAGAGTTCTACAAAAATGTCTATAAATATTTGTGTGAATGCGTTTCTAACTGCTTTATTCGCTTTTATTGTATTCATTCAAATCAAATGAAATGTAAACGAATCACATTACAAGCGAGGCGATTATTAAATAGATGATCTAAATGAACATTATAGGTTGAAATTTACAATAAGAAATTTTAACTCAGGGTATGAGAAGTTAATTAAGCTATTGCAGGAAATTGTATAGTGCCCCATATTATTTGTAAATAAGGTCGAAATTAACACTGCAAATCAATAATTATTAGCATTATTGTTCTTTGCAAGTTCTCCTAAATAAAATTAGAGCTCTAACTAAACTGTTTTAGAAAGATACTGCTAAAAAGAAAGTCAAAACGACTCACAAGTGTCTACAGGCAATCGAAGAGTAGTCAAAAGGGCACAGAATATTCACAGGCTATTCATTTATTCATCGTCTTTAAAGTGAAAATTGCTTTTCGCGAAAGCGTTTTGGCCTGACCAACAAGTGATATTGAAGGCGCTCGTTAAACGAAGTGCTCGAAAATTCAAGCTTTTGCGGGTATCCAGCTGATATTGCGACCTCTCCAGCTACTGCTCATCCCTTGTTCCGGATAGATGCCAGCTGCAGCAGGATGTAAGGCAAGGAAGCTGTAGGAAGTTCGCAAACGCGTCGAACGTCGAAATTTTGCGCGCATTTTGCACGTGTTTTAGCCATTTGCCTTCTGCATAAATAAATAAATATACAACTGTGTCGTGTGTAGTTGTGCGTGTGACTGTTACTGAGTGTTTGTATGTGTGTGTGAGAGCTGTTTTGAGTGCTTGTCGTTGTTAACTTGTAGTGCTTGTCTTTTTGTTGCCTACCCAAAGGCGTCGCCATCTTCCTGAACATTAAAGCATCCTTCTCTCCCTTATATATCTTCCCTCTTTCTCCGCCTGTCTGTCTGCCTGCTGTATAAACGCACTCAATTTATCTCTCATATTATATTCACATTGCGTGTGCGTACCTGAAATTGTTTTCAGCACTTTAAGAAAGTGTCTGGATGTACGTAAGCTAAGTCTTATTTAATGTCGATTGAAAAAGCTCAGTTTGTGATTACGTTTGCAAGTAATCTGGATGCGGGGTTACATGAGGGGCTTTTAGATGAGGTAGCTAGGTGTTTATTTCTACAAATTTAATATAATCAAATAGAATGAACATATAAAAATTTGTCCTAATTGCATTTTAAACAAGAAGCAGTGATGACTATTTCAAACTTAACATTTAGAGTTTGTTTGAGTGGAATATTGTTTCTAAGTATAAATGCCTTATCTTTTAAGTGTTCTGATACCGGCTATCGGATGAACTTTATCTTTACAAGATCAAACAATTCCAATTTTCTCGGTATTGGAGACATCGTATCTAATCTTATACCTTATACAATCAAATAACTTTATTTTACAATATTTGCCTTGAGAACATATTTTGCCAGTTCTGTTGCTTTATTTACACATCATTTCGTTTCTACAATGTATTTGTATTTTTTCTTACCGATCTCTACAGTTGCAATTTCCGACTAACTGTTTTTCTCTCAATTATTTACAGGTATGTGCCCGAGGCCTTGGCCAACGATGTCGACGTAATTGGTAACATAGGTTACGTAGCATGTCAGTCAATACACGCGCGACACAAATTTTCATTAGGCAGAATTGTAACTTGAGTACACGGGAAATGTGTAATACCTATCTATGTGTGTGTGTGTGTGCGTCTGTATCACTTCAAGTCTGTCTCTTTATTAGTTGTGTATGTGTGCATTTGCATGCAGTGTTTGGATTGCGTCATTTGTAGCGCACCCAAAGAGCTAACCAATCAATTAATGACCAAATCACATAATGCATGTAAATGATAATGAAAATGACATTTGTGAGAGCAATACGCAACAGCAGCAATAACAACAACGATGCAGATACATTCCGCATACTGCCGCAGGAAAAAACTTAATTAATGAAATTAAACGCGCAAATTGCAAGCGAGACTGTGGGTGTGCAAAGTATGTAATTATGTGTGTGTGTATCTTTGTGTGTAGTCTGGCTGTTTGCGGGCTATATTTCGTATACTGTTTCAGATACCTCGCCTGCCTCGCCTCCCCAATTTTTACTGGACAGCGCTGTGCATGCTTATGGCACAAGATAATCGATTATAATCGCAACTTCTCTCTCCTGCTTCGTCGACACCTTCCATTTCTGACGCAGTGGGCGTGCCGCCCAGTTACTATTCCAATATGCTGGTCGTGCCGAGCGACGACTGTCGCTCATTATGCGCATTAATGTCGCAGTCTTCCCTTTGACGTGTCCCAGTTCAGGGCAGTATTTGCCCCTCATGAGCCTTCCAAATGGGGCGTCGTAATTAATTAACTATGTTTATGTGTAGATAGATTAGAAATATTGTTGTAGACTTAATTTTGACTTGAAATAATTATATTAAGGTTCTGCCCTGCGTGCCCATGTTTGGCGCCAAGTGTTACTATTGGCCAAAAAGCGTGCTACTTAGCTTTAACCCAAAATTCAAGTTTACATAACTACTTTGACCCCCCTTTAAATGAATTTGTTAAATTTCTATTTGCATCGCTTTATTCATTATTATTCGATCTTAATGGCTTCTGTAAGTATATTCGTCGAAATCCTTGAAATCATTGTTTTTGCTTAGGTAGTAGCCTTATTATATAGGAGTTGAAAAGGGGTTGGGAACTGTCGCCCTATGTTGGGCGCCCTGTGTCAGCTCTTGACGCTCCTGTGCTTATTTAGCACGAAATCCATTTCCACTTAAGCCACTATGTATATAGCATAGTAGCTCCATTTCTATCTGTGCGATTTCATCGTTTTGCTTTCCCTTTTCTTTTCATGTGCGCTGTGTGCAAATTTATCGGTTTTCGCGGGCATTACTTCATTTCGTCGTTCTCAGCGGCTAGTGGGCTTAGTTTGCGTGTTAAGTTCGCCTGTAAATAGGCAGCAAACGGTATAAAAGAAAACGAAAAGTAAAAAGTAGAAAGCAAAAATAGAAAAAATATAATAAAATTAAAGCAGGCTGTCTGCCTGTTAGAGAGGAAGGAGGTGACTGAGCTGGAGACTGGGAATGGGAATAAAGCAGACACCTACGACTCGACATGGCGTGTTTGTTTGCTTTTCGCTTTTTGCCTGCTGGCGTGTCACGGCGTTTCTCTGCTCTCTCACTCTCTCTCTCTCTCTCTCTCTCTTTCTCTCTCTCTGCTCTCTATCTCTAGTTTTTGCTTCATTAGTGCCAATGCACCCGACGAGAATCGAGAATCGCGTATAAAAAATCGCTGGCCGTCTGGCACTTGCCTAATGCCGCAACGTTCTACATAGATGTGTGTGCCAGCTCTGCCCCTATGAGGTCAAAAACAATCGATTTTCATTTCATTTTCTTTTGTGACTTTCTTTTGGTTGTTCCTTTTTCTTCTCGGCACTGCGTTTCTGGCTCACGTGCAGCATTTATGAAACCAATTGCAAGCGCTTTAAAGATCGTCACTCGTTGCGTATGAGCGATGTGACCGCTTCAGCTTTTCCAGTGTTTGTGTTTAGGCATGGTCTCATCATTCAGCTCTAATTAGTTTCTCTCTTTGACAGCATCTAAACTAATCTATAGTAAATTTACGCTTTTTTAAAATCTACCCTGAACATTTCTAATTATTTTACTTAGAAAATGTGATAAACTATGCATTTGTTATGCCCAATGTGTGTATATAATTATATATTTAAATTATTCTCTAAGCATTCGTGCTACACGTGAAATAAGAAATTGCCAAAAACTTGTAGAGCTTTTTGAACTTGTTTGTGCAACATTTCCTCAACAGGGGAAAACTTTTAATATTAAATCTCAGTTGCCTTTTTGCCAAGCTCATTTTAATTTATGCAAAAGAAAAGAAATTTCAAAAACATTTTGCACACGTGCGTGTCGCAACGAAATAGAACCGAAAACAAATAGCAAAACAAAATAAGTTTTTCATTTGGGAGAACTTTAGTTTTAAGGAATGGCTGGGCAAATCCATATTATATACAATAATACACAGTACACACACACACCTAGTATATCTGTGCATGAGCAGGGGCAGCATATAAAACTGGTCGAGCAGCTTAATTCGATATTTCCGTGACCGATGTAATTATATTTTTGGTCGCAATAATTACTAATGTGTGTGTTCGTATGTAAATGTTTACGTATGTGTGTGTGGGAGTATCTTTAACAATGATTGTAATAGAAATAAAATTTAATTTGTCCAACTTCCTGGCTCTCTGAAGTAATTAGATAAAATGTGAATACGGTTCATATTTACATATTCCGAAATTAACTGAGACTTGTCCGTATTAGTTAATGATAACAGAATCGTGCTAGGAAATTATAGCCACTCTGGATTATTTTCGTTTTGGCTTTACTTACAAAAATAGAAAAGTTTAAAGTTCAGCTATCTATTTGGAGGGACTTGCTTTAATGTTGTGTGTCTGGCCAACGTGACCCAACTGCAGCACGTACATGCAGCGTATACTAAGTGTATATGGTATACCATATAGTTCTGCTGGTCAGTTGGGTCTGCATTATTTAGTTTATTATTGCACAATTCAATTGGATGTGCTTAATGCTTCCCCTCTCCCCCCACCAAGTGAGTCATATTTAATGGTCACGTCCTTTCTTTAGTCCTCAATTACCGCACAACACTTTTTCCATTTAATAGAACTAGACAAGTTTCCTTTGCCTTTCATTAATTTGTATGTTCTTTGTATTTACCTATGTCTGTACTTTTTATTTTTCTTTTTGTTTGTATTTGGTAATAATTAAAAGCACAATGGACAAGACATTTTCGTAGCTAATCACGGAAAATTCAACTGCAATAAATACCATGTGACGTCACTTTGTTAATTGTTACAATTATTTATTGCTGGTCGGATAGATGTACCTGCATATTGTTTTGGTATCAAGCAATCAACTAAGTAGTGTATTGCCCAGAATAATGAACTCCATGGAAGCATTGGCGGTAAATATGATTATTTTTCAGTTCATATCTTAACAAGCACCAAATCTACAAAGAGTGTTCTCGACTGTGGCATATCCGCTACCGGCCTGACCAAAAGAATTTCTTAAATATAAAACTTATTACAACACTTATTAACTTATTACAATAATAACACAAATTATCACCAAATTTGACGGACAAAAAGTCGGACAGACGAACATGTCTATATCATAGATAAAGAATTCAATTTTCCTTTAAGACGTAATAGCAAACAATAGAAATGTAATCAGATTGCAAAAAACCAGAGAAAGTTTCAGTTTGAGCACCGTTTGTGTAGACCTATTGGTCTAATGTCGTAAGACAACGCTGAAGATAAAGATATACTAAAGGAGTATTGTGACGCTATCAACGAGTGTTGCTAACTTTGGCCTAATGACAAACGGCAAATGGAGACGGCTTAGCTAAGGAGGAAATTGAATAAATGTTATATGATGTGGCATAAATCTTCTGGGCGAGACGCGTCGGCCACACCCATTCGCTATGTCAGCCCATTAAACAGTTATAGTTCATGTTGTTGCAATTTCCGTAGTCTAACCAAATAAACCAACATAAATTCAATATTTTATGAGTATTTATATTATTTGTTGCTCCTCTTTTTTTGGACAAGAAACATAAAAAACAAACGAACAATGGACATTCATCACTTATATTTATATCCCCGCCTCTGTTCTTGTAGTTATACCAATTTGTCGCTAATGGGTCTTCGAGGTGTCCAGTAAGAACGATATCTCACACTCGTTACACATTCCACAAGCTTCTGTTGTCTTTTCCATTTATCGATAGACCATAAGATGGACCCTCTAGTTGCGACCATGTTGATATTTATTTCTGTTCAATTATATATAATTATCTGTTTATTTAATAGTGGTAGAGGTAGAGCGCTTTGTTTGCTTGGCTATACGTTAAAGTGTTCAAATAGGCAAAATTGTAGACTCTATTTAGTAACGAAAATCAAGCTTTAATATAAAAATATAATACAAACAGAACACTACATTAAGGTTTAACATCTGGAAAATAATTCTTGGGCTTTGTATCACGCTGACAATAACAATCTTCCATTAAGTTGTTTTCCAGCAAATACTCTTTGACGTCCGCAAAAAATTCGACTATAGAAGAATCAGTCAAGCTGGCGTCACATTGCAGATTACCATTATGGAAAATACTCCATCGTGACATCCCCTTGAATACATCGCGACAAAACAGTATCTTCTCATTCATTCGCTTCTCAACTTGCATCTTTTTTTTCACTGTCGATAGACTGAGATCATATGTACATGTCACTAATAGCCGAGGTTAGATTACTTACACATAAGACGCTTGTTGTTCATTTTTATCTTTGGATGCATCCCTGACGTGAAGGCTTCTGCGACATTGAAGTCCTTGATTGAATATGGTTTACCCTCTCGAATAAACATTTCTGGTTTGACAAGTTGCGAACAATTTTCAACTACGCCAATAAATGGAACCTTTGTGTATTGCTCTGAGTTCAAGAAGTCAACACGTCGGTCGTCCCGCAATGCTTTGAGTAAGTTTATGTTGGTGCCCACGTAGCAATTGTATATACGGTATGTCAATGTCGTTAGAAATTTTTCGACTTTCTCACTAAAAACAAAAATATATGTAATACAAATATCGTACTTAGCTGTAGAACATTTGAAATGCAAGTTTATTAAGGATAAGCCGAGGAATAGATACCCTTTTTCAAAAGACTGTACTCAAAATGAAATGACAACTCACCCATTATCAGAAAATGTCAACACTCCTGGCAATTCATTCCGCTGATTTATCTTGCGCATTTTATGAACCATGTTGCTTAATATTTCCTCCAGAGCCTGTTTTTGAATAATTGACAGATGTCTCATATTGTAGATATGCTTTCGCGAATGCCAACCACGAAAGAGTGACTGTATCTTGAGCGACTTGTTGTTGAATGTGTCAACAATATATTCTTGCAGTATTTGTTGGGCCATGGTACTTCGAAAGCGTTTGCCTATGTAGCGCCACCAAGCTCTCTGGATCACCAATGCGGCATTGTTGCGTTTCTTCATTTCGTGTCGTACTAACCAGCAACGAATGACTTTCTGGAGAAGGCGTGCCGCCTTGAATTGCTTATAATCAAGAATAAGAAGCTTGGTGCTATTGATTATCATATATTGAATGAACCACATGAAAATTAAAGGTGTAACGTACCGAATTAAAACGGTCGGTGGCGTATGAATCCGTGAGGTATCTTCAGAATCACTAGACTCCGAAAATTTATCAACAGTATCAAACGAGTTGTATGTAATGCCGACATTTTTAAATCTACCAAACATTTTTACGTGATGCTTATTCAAAATTGTTTCTTTAAGAGTTGTTGTGTTACTGAGCTTCTGAGTCCTAGTTCACTAAACAGTTCATTTATCTGCACGGCTGGCTTGTCAAGGCTAAGTTGATGAATAAAATTTGACTTGAAATGCCTTTCGAACCATGTACATATGTAACAGGTAGGACGCGTGGGTGGGCCCAGATAGTATTTATTTTCTTCATTAGGATAGTATTTATATTCTCGATTAGGATTAGCCGAGTAACTTGAGGCAAGTCGGCTATTATTAAAGCTAGAGACAATCTTCGGCATAAAGGTTCCAATGTTTTCTGAGCAGATCAATTTTATTTCAAATGCTGGGTACCAAGCCCACCGCCCCCCGCAAATCAATAATTCCATATCAATTCGATTCATTTAATATTTGATTTTAAATAATAGACTGGGTTTTATTATTGCACTATAAAATACTTTTAATTTATTTTAAAAAAAATTAACACTATCGATGCATTTCATTATAATTGTTTGGTTTTCTATCACGCATACAATTACAGTTTTCCATATACTGACCGGCCTGCAGATACTCTTTGATAGCATCTAAAAATTCGGTAACAGTACCATCAAACAAGCTGTTCATATTTTCTCGATCATATTTGGTCAAAATACTCCAATTTATTATTCTTGAGCACATATCCTTGCAAAAAAGTTGTTGCTTAGTTAGACGTTTCTTTAAAAGGTACTTTAGGAATTCTATGGGACAAATTGCATTAAAATATAACTACAATTAATATTTATTTAATTGTTACTCACTTGTTAAACGGGTTTTGTCCTCTGCTGTCCTAGAATCAAAACCTTTCGCGAATGCTATTGCGATATCTAACTCCTTCTTATTATAGGCTTTGGCTGGTTGGTCAAATGAACTTGGTATAAAGGGGTCATCCGGGGAGTAGCCAATAAATGGCACGTTTGTGAACGTGTCTGCTTCCTTGAATTCCTTAAGACGGTCTTCCCGGAATGATCTCATGGTGTCCAAGTGGTTATTCACATAGCAATTGTATAGGCGGTATGAAAAAGTCGATAGAAATGATTCGATTTTCTTAGACCAACTGAGATAGGAAAAACCAATTTAAAGAGTTTTGAACATAGACCGTAGATAACCGGTGTGGGTTATAAAAAAGACTTTTGAAGGGATCATCCTAATTTTTATTTTGTATTATAAAAGTTACTAATAACTTTTATTTTAAAAATCACAGAAGACCAGTTCTGATTATAGAAATAAATAACTTATCGGTATCAATATTGAATATGTAACTAGTATTGGAACGATCGGAGGATATAAGAACCTGCAATGGCAAACCTTTGGCATGCAGAAGATAGCTTTCGTTTTTGTTACGCATAAGAGTTGATCAATTTAATTAAGGGGACTCACTCTTTACTACGGAATGATAAGATTCCTGGCAACTCGTTCTGTGCATATAACTTGTACATTTTGAAGACCATGCTGCGAAGTATATCCTCCAGGGCTCTGACTTGGACGATATTTAGATAGCGCAAGT
This sequence comes from Zaprionus nigranus, assembly GCA_018903425.1. Classification (NCBI taxonomy): domain Eukaryota; kingdom Metazoa; phylum Arthropoda; class Insecta; order Diptera; family Drosophilidae; genus Zaprionus; species Zaprionus nigranus. The sequence goes on along the minus strand of JAEIGD010000094.1, from coordinate 170,325 downwards.
TGTTAAAGTACTTTCGGGAATGCCAACCACGAAAGAGTGACTGTATCTTGACCGAACTAATGTTGAAGGTGTCAACAATTTTGGTTTGCAGCATTTTCTGAGCCATGGAAGTTTTGAAGCTTTTGCCCTTATAGCGCCACCAAGCTCTCTGGATCACCAATGCGGCATTGATGCGTTTCTTCAAATTTTTTCGTAGCAGCCAGCCTCGAATGACTTTTTGGATAAGGCGTGCCGCCTTGAATTGCTTATAATCGAGAATAAGAAGCTGTGTGCTATAGATTATTTTATATAGAATCAACTCCAAATGAAAATTCTAGGTAGAACATACCGAATTAAAGTGGTCGGGGACTTGTAAATCTGAGGAGCTTCTTCAGTTTTACTATCATCCGCCAAGGAACTGTCCGAAAAATTCATACGGGATGTTTTGGGTCGACGAATAAATTCAAAAACCATGTCGTATCGTTTTTGTGAAATGGAGGTGTTTTTTTTTGTTATGGCTTAGGTTTTCTTTTTCTTCATGATTGGTGTAATTAAGGTGGTTTTGTATTGTTGTATAGAGCTATTTGTATTATTCTATTTACTGAGTTGTGTCAACTTCTCTCTCTTCCCGTTATGTTATGCTATAGTTCAGTATGTTCGATCTGAATTCAGCGTGACTTGAGTTTCGAGGGTAAGTTGATGACAAGCCCAAAAGTAAAATTATTAAGTTTTTCTGAATTCGGTTTTTATAGATTAACGAGGGCGGAAATAGACGTGTTCAAATTCTTATTAAAATAATTGATTTGCGTGCAATAATAACACATATTGACGCAAAATTTGGTAACTTTAGCTATTGTAGACTTTGCGATCTTGATCTTTCATACGGACTGACAGACAGATGCCACATATTTGTTATACCCCTTTGGGTAGCGAGTAAAAAAAGGCTAAAATTCTTAATAATCTTTGATATCTCAAAAGTTATCGAACTTTCATCTACCATATTAATTAAATATGTAAACTTTTCGGATTCCTTGACTACATGGTGAGTCTAAGTTAGTTCCCGTATGGATTGTAAGGTGGGTCGGTAGCAGTATCCCAGAGTCACTTAGTATTGTGCAAACAATTTGCTGCGTTCCATCTTACGACTTTCCAAACATAACAAGCAGTGCAAGGCAGGAACACAAAACAGAAATCAGCAACAGCAACAGCAGAAGCAGCGGATGATGACGATGACGATGACGATGATGTCGATGGCGATGGCCGATGCTGGCCCCAGTCAAGAAGGGGAGAAGAAAATTCATCGAAGAAATGCCAAACTGCAATTGACTTGCATGACCATAAAAATTAAGTTATATACACCAAAGCAGCGGGACGAGCTTTGGGTCTGACTTTGCTGCTCCAGTGCGCTTCTTCCTCTACCTAGCCTAGCCCCTACCCCCCCGCAAGTGTACTATCCCAGCAATGTGTACCCCGCGATAAAGCGCAAAAATAAAGTCGGGTGAAATTGCTGTTGTAATATATTTTAATAGCGTGGAGAAAGACAGGGAGGAGAAAGAGAGATGTGAAGGAGGTGGAGGAGGAGAAGTCATCGCAGGCCGGAAAAACTCTACGATCAAGTCAAAGTTGCCTGCTTGCTCTGCCCGGGCCTGGTCAGTTGAAGTCAGCGCAAATCGACTTGGCAACAATAAAACCAGCAGCAGCAACAACCATATAACAACAACAGCAACAACAAGGCAAACAGCGTTGACCAGACCTTTTGGCCAGCTAAATTTCGCTTCTCTGTTGCCAGTTGCTCTTTGCCTTATTATGTCTAATTAGATTGCGCTGCTCTGGCCCATTGTTGTTGTTGTTGTTGTTGTTGTTGCTGGAATGTTTCATTGTTGCTTTTTGCCGTTGTTTGGCATTTTCTGAATAGAGTTTTTGACTTGTTGTCTGTAGCTGCGCGAAAATCGATGCTCAAACTGGGGTTAAGCTCAGGCAGCGCTATGAAATTAAGATCTTATGCTAAATAACTTCAACAATGCATAAGAAAAATTAATTGTAAGAGAAACAATTGGGAATGATGAATAACTTATGTAATACTGCATTTTGCAGGGTGTTTAATATTTTGATTAAGTTTCTTATTACAATTTATCTCTTACGTTGCATATTGCCCTTTTTCCGCTGTCTATATCTATGCAAACTGGAGTAGATTGCTTATTTCTCATAATCTACAATAGTTCAAAAAAGAAAATAAATAACGTTCAATTCTAGACGTATATGAAAATTACGTTTAAAAATTATTATTCTTTTTTTTTTTCGATAGAGGTTCGATCAACGTATTCAATCACATTTTGTATTATTTTAGGGTGTCTTTTAATTAAAACAGAATAGGTTGGAAGATAAATCCAGTAGAATAATAATTTGGAAATAAAGCATTTACTCTACAGGGAATCTAAAAGTTTTCATTATATAAGAAGTCAACTTTCCTTATCTTACCATACATTATTTTAAGACATATTAATCAATTTCTTAACTTAATTACGCTGTCACAAAACCAACATTTCTTTTGTTTTCAAGTTGAAACTTAAGTAAAATATACAAATCTTATATTTAAAAATAGATGTTTTGCAACATTGCATAGAGTTGTTTCATATGTTAGAGAGCCAGAGTTGCTTTTATATCCGAATATAATACCAGCAAATTTATGATATTAATTTCATCTCATGAATTTTTAAATAGAATTGTTTTGCAATCGAAACACACTTAACCTGTTTATTTTTTTGTTCGCTGTGTGTCATGCCATTGTTCGGGTGTGTGTGTGAGTGTGTATGTATGTATGCATAAGAAGCCCTATTAAATATTCATATTTCAATTGACAGAATCTCTTAACCCATTCCCCTTTTTGCCATTCATCATTGTCGCATTGACGCTATTGCTATTCAGAAAGAAGGGAGCAGGAAAAATGAAGAGGAGAGGGAGTGTGTGGAAAGAGAAGGCAAATTGAAATCACAATTAAAAATAATTCATGGCAAACGTGTGTCGCACTCCCGTGGCAAATTTGCTGTGGGCAATTGGCAAATTGAAAACTCATGAAATTTCTCACGTTTTGCTCCAAATTTTTGTATTTGCATAATCACCTGAGTTGGCTGAGGTAGGGAAAGGAGGGAACAGAGAAGGGAATAGCTTGGAACACGACCGTCTCCGTCAAGTGGGGCCATAAAAGTGACGCCAGGCCTCAATTGCCCGAAGAACCCGCCAAACAAGCCAAGAAGTGCTGCTGCCATTGAACTCTGCACATGATTATTATGATGGCAAATGTGACCATAAAAGAGACGAGAACTCAAATTGCCAAACGCCAACTCTAGCTCAAACTCCAACTCCAATCCAGCTCCAGCTTCAACACGAAGACTTGTTGCGAACCGGAGCCAAAATGATTTTTATCAAATTTGCCGACGGGCGTATGCGAAGTTTGACGAGATTCTTCGACTCTGATTCTGATTCTCCCCTATTCAGATGCTGATGTTCTTCCTTTTCTTCTTTCCTGTGCGTGTGTGTCGCGGCACAGATTACTTAAGGCGATCGCTTGGCCCGCGGGATATGCAAATTTATCGCATAAGCGCGACCCAATCCCGTGCAGAGAACTCGCGCTGACAGTGTGTCTTAGAAACACAAAAAACCGGTGGCACTTACTTAGCGTTTTTTCCTCCCTGTCTCCCTCTCACTTAAAATTTTGTGATAAAAATCGCCCAAGAACCTAACTGCCTCACAGACTCCCTTGCTCTCTCTCTCTCGTTGCGAATGGAGCCATCAGTCAGTATGCTGGTGGTGCAATGAACTTGAACCTTCTCAATCACACAGTTTTCACTTCAATCCATCAAGTCGAGGCGATGCCAATGACGCGTGTAAAATGCTTTTACGCGTGCGACCCCCCAGGGGAGCAGCAGCTGCTAATGAATGGAGGAGCAGCAGCAGCAGCAGCTCTTCAGCTCGAAAGCAACTGTAGAATTTGTATTCCCAAATCTTTTATTTGCTCTAATGAGTTCACGTGTGTAAGTGCCCAGGCAGGTGAGCTGTCTATCTACAATATAATTGCTCTCGGTACGTTTTCGAAAGTGTCAGCGATTTATGATCCGTCACTTTGTTGTTTGTTTAACGGTCGCTGTGCGTGCTCGAACACATGGATATTTTTCATATTTTTGCGATCTTTCGAAGATATGATTTATATTTGTGACACAGTTTGCGATTTAATTTTGACAGGCGCAGTGCGTGCTGTTAAAACTGTAGAAGGTTAGAAAAGCATTGAAGCTGAAATATATTCGTATTGAAAAAGAAATATTTCCATAATTTGTAATGATACAATTAAATCAAAACTAAATTTTTAACACATCATGCAAACAACTATAGGAAATAAGAATCTTAGAATATTTAATGTAACGTAGACCGTAATACATGGCAGTAACAGTTAATTAATACTCAATTTTATTAAATGGAAATACTTTGTACGTGTGTTTAGTACGCAGTTAATTTGGTTAGTTTTTTTTTTTTGCAAATAGCTTTACACTGCAATCTTCTTTACTCTGTTTTCTCTGTTTGCTCTTGCTACGTCAACGAGCGCCAAAGAGCTTATCTCCCCCACCAACTGCGCCTGCTTGGTGGCACCCACAGTGGGCGCATTATCCTCCATGGTCACTTTATTGGCGCAATTGATGCGCAGTGTTTAGCTCGATTCACACGACAATCTCATTCACAAGCTAATTAGCTGTTCGATTCACTTTACACTCGTTTGCTGCTCGCTAGAAGGATTCACTTTAATGGTATTGAAACTCTATCGCCTCAAATAGAGACTTAGGGTGTAAATTGAATGATTAAAGAAAGGAAATTGAGATGAACATTTATTTTATGATTTATTCTTGTTAATCATATTGGAATCATTTACGAATTGCATAAAATACTTCCTAAAAAAAGCAGGCAACTTGAGATTAATTGAGTAAAATAAAGGCTAAAAGACAAGATATCGAGATGAACATGTATTTTAAAATTTAATTCAATTTCTTTAAAATCATTTAAAGAATCACATAAAATATTTTACCTTTTTGTAATGCATTTAAAACTCTCTTTACGGAATATTTATTATAATAGAACATCATAATTTCCAAGTGAAATAAAACTTTTGAGCATAAGCATTTTAAGGTGGCTGCATAAATTTGCCGACTTTTGTCATTTACAGCGAAAAAAGAAGAGTCAAGAGCAAAGCAAAGTAAAACCGTAATTAAATGTTGTACTCGCCAAGTCTTTTCAAGAACAACAACAACAACAACACGGTAGTACGGTCCAGTACTGGTGGGGCCTTAAGGGCGTGCGCGTAATTAATGTGGGAAACTCAAGTAATTGTTGCTGTTGCTGCTGCTGTTGCTAATTCAATTTTTGCCGGCACTTTGGGCAAGCCAAAAATAACACAGAGAAAAAAACAGAAAACAGAATAATATATTATAATAAAACAACAACAAGTAAGAGCTAATTTACTCAGCTTCCTGTTCTCCGGAATCTGGAAAGTATTCGACAAGGCTGTGACTAATGTGGATGACATCTCGTGCTGAAGTCGTTGCACTCTCCAAATAAAACAAATAAAATCGTGATGCAAAACTCGTTTAACAGCTCAGGAGTTACAGATTAACTTTTAATAATATTAGAGGCCTGAGAAAGTATAAACGTATATATGTACTTCCAAGAACGCTATTTAAACTGTAGCATTGCCGGCGGGAGATTCCAGGAGGAAATTGATAAGCTATGCCAATAAAAACTTAGTTAAATTAGACTCGAAAACAAGCGACAAATAGCGCAACATTTTGTGACGCACGATAAGAGAAAACAATCGCAAATGTAAATAGCGCAACGCAGAAGAACAACCCAAAAAATTCCCCAACATACATAAGTAGTAGGCCGAGTTTCCAGTCTTAAAAGAACCCACAATAGTCCAGATACCGAACAGTTTGTGAACGCCCCGACCCAACAACGGTTCTCACTCGCCTCGCATCGCGTTGTGTCGTGTCACATCGGGCTGATAATGGAAGCGTCAAAAAGGCAAGATAATATCAATATTAATCACAAAAAAAAATAAAACACAAACAAGCCCATTTAACTGTTTGTTTTTATGTGCCACCCCAGACAGTCAGACAGCAGCAGTATAAAGATTAAGAAAACACTAAAAAACGGTTATTAGCTCGACCTTCGAATCGAAATAAAATAAATATACAATGAGCGAAACTTGAACATAACTGTGACCCGATATAAGAAATCAACTAACTAATAAAATAATGGTTTATATTAATTGTCTCAAATGCAAAGTTTTGGAACCAACTGAATTCTCTTTATAACTCCATAAAATTACAAAAGTTTGTTTAAAATAATATAATATAATTCTCAGAGAGAACTAAAACCATAATTTGCAAAGTAATTACAAGATATGTTTCCCCAAATGGAAATGCAAGTTTTATAATTCGGTAACCTAGATACGTGATATGGGTAACATTAATTCTAATATACTAAAGCCGAAGCAGCAGCTGCAGCACTTAGGGGGAAGGGGGGCACATTCACTTTTTACTAAAGAAGCTCATGATGTTGCCTTGCTTGGTCTTAGGCGTCTCCTTGACGCTGCTTTTGCTAGCCGCAGCTGTCGGCGATTTCTTCTTTGTACTCGATGCCGCAGATGTTGCAGCAGCGGCAGCTTTCGGCGATGTCTTCTTCTTGGCCGGCTGCTTCTGCTGCATTTGTTTCTTGGGCCTTACAGTTATAACAAAGCCATCATCATCCAGAAATGTTTCATTTGTTGCTGTCTCCGCCTCTGCCACGTTCATTGCCTCGTCGTCGTCCGCCTCCTCCTTCTTCTTCTCTTCATCCTTTTGTTTCATGTGTTGCGGCGTTTCGGCTGATTTCTTTTGCGGCTGCTCCTCATCTTCAGAGTCCGAAATGCGACGCCGTTTGCTGTTTGCATTCTTAACATTGTCCCCCACCTCGTCTGACTCATCACCATCTCCCACTACCTTGCGTCGCAGCTTATCTAATTTCTCCTCCTCGTCGGAAGAGGCATCGCTCTCCACATCAAACAGCTGCACGGAAGTGTTGGAGGCGGCAGGTAATTCTTTTTTCACGCTTTCCGTGGGCGGTGACTTCTTTGCTGCAGGCTGCTTCTTGAAGAAGCTCTCCATGCTGCTGCTGGCAGCAGGTTTGGCTTCCTTGGGCTGCTGCTGCTGCGTTTTGGCTGCCGCCGCCGGCGCAGCGCTGAAGAAAACTGTTGATGCCGCCCTTTTTCGTTGCACCCGCCTTTTCTTTGCCCTTTCCCTTCTGCTGCTCACTGGGCGATGTTTTCTTTGGCGGTTCTTCCGCTGTCTCCGCCTTAGGCTCCACATTGGGCTCCACCTTAGTGCTAATGGGTTTGGGAGCTGCCTGCTCTGTGGTGCCATTGCTTGTTGGCTTAGCTGTAGTGGCGCCAGCACGATGCTCCAGTTTGGCCACCTTCACTTGCACCTGCTGCATAGGCTTGAAAATGGGTGCAGCACTCTTGGAACCGCCAGCAACCTCCACGGAATACAGCTGCGATTGGGAGTTTTGCAATTTGGCAAGCCATTCCTTCAGCTTGTCCTCACCTTGCACAATCTTGAACAGCTCCCGAGTTTCGTCGACGTCGACAGCTCTTTCCAAGCCATGTACGAGAAAACGCTTCGCGTACTTGTTGGCGCTGGCGCGCTCCTGCTCCTTAATGTGCGCCTCGAGCGCATAGTGAGCTTCTTTGTAAGTTAATTTGTACTCTTCCAGCAAATCGGTGACCAGCACACGCCTATCGAAGTCGATTAAGCAATCATCCAAAGCTTGTTGCAAAGACATTTTGTTGTAACAATGAAAACAACAAAAATCTTTTTGTTAATTATAATTTCACAATTTGCACACACCAAAAAAAAGGCGCTGAAATTATGCCGGTGACGAACAACAGCTGTTTGCGAATGCTCAAAATGTAATGTTATAGTGATGAGAGTTGTTAAAGTAACAGCAAAATCGTACACATTCATCGTATGTAAACTTAACAGACTGTAGTTAACCGCCAAGTGGCAACGCTTATAGCGCTGTGAATGGCAAGACATATTTAGTGTTCCCTAAAATGCAATAGGTGGCGCTTTAAAAAAGCGCGAAAATTTAAAACAAAATATACGTTTTTATATTATTTGTATTTTTACATGTATATATTATTTTTCATTATTTATTTTAATTGCAGCCTCAACATGCGCTTTGAGCCGCTGGGTCAGAAAATGTTTACGCGCCGCAATTGGCTGCTACGCTGCAGCATACTCATCAATGTGGCAGTGCTGCTCTACATTGGCAGCCATGTGATGATTGGCGGCGGCAACAATTTCACCAGCGGCGGCGGTTTTCTGCTGCAGGAGCAGCAGCAACAACAGCAGCAACAGCCAGCAGCATCTGCGCTGCAGGCATCCTCATTGCCGACGCCCAAAAATACAAATGTAAGTAAAATATTTACATTAATTTGTTTATTATTTCTGTATAATTAATTTACCTGCATCTCTCCCTCTCCCGCCCTTGTAGTCAGAGGCGGCATTCGTTGAGGAGAAATTGCTGGCAGCGGCCACAGGCAATGCCAATTCAGAACCAGCTGCGGCAGCAGCAGCTGCGCCCCCACCTGTACAGGTAATCAGCGATAACTTGGCTAACGAGGCTCCTGGGCAAGTTGTGGGGAACATTGGCAGCGCTGGCGGTGGCAGTGGCAGCAACAGCGCTGGCACCGAGCTGAATAACACACAGTCGGATGGATATATTGTCACTGGGGACGAGAAGGAGCTGGACGAGCGAGTGCGCACCCTGCTCAATTGCTTCGAACACGATTACAACCAACAGACGCTGCAACGCGGCGACTTTTGGGTGCTACAGAACTATGTGCGGGCCGAGCATGGGGAGCTCAGGTGTCACGAGTCCATCACATACACAACGCATGCGGATTACACGTTCTTGGACAATCTGGTGCCACTGCTGGAACGGTAAGAGAGTCACGTCTAGAGCATGATATCAATCAATAGTGGCATCCATCGATTGTTATCCCTCTCTAGTCGAATCAGTCCAGCCAACAACTAATACTTCTTCCCCCTCTATGCCCACCAGTTGGAACGCGCCCATTAGCATAGCAATGCATGCGCCTGGCACTGACTTCCAGCCCACACTGGACTCCATCAAGTATCTGCGGCAATGTGTGCCCGGCAACCATTTGGTGCGCCTCTTTGCCACCTTCCACGTGTACTTCGGTACCAAGCACATACCCAAATCGGTGCCCAAGGCACAGGATGCCCTCAAGACACCCTACAACTGTTCGCTGCCTGCGCCCTACTTCAATGTCAGCTCGGGACATCTCTACAAGGCGCAGAAGAAGCTTCTCTATCCCGTCAATGTGGGACGCAACATTGCACGCGATGCTGCATTGACGCACTTCATACTCGCCTCGGACATTGAACTCTATCCGAATCCAGGATTAGTTAAGAAATTCCTCGAGATGATTGCGCGCAACGAGCAGTATCTACGGCGCAAGGCACCTAGGTGAGTTAAGATTGCAAATATTGGGAAAGATCAGCAATATATATTGCAAGCAAGAATATGAAATCAAGAAAATGAAGAATATTGCAAGTACAGACATTGAAATTGAGCTTGACAAATGAATTAAATGAAATGAATACGTTATTTGAAAATTTAAATGTAAGTAAGTTATCTGTAATTAAGCCTAGAAAAATTGGGATAGCTTGAAAAGTAATATATATTACAGGCAGAAAATAGACGATTAAGATGGAAGTAGAAATCAAAGAAATCAAAATTAAATGAAAAGAAACAGCTTGAGAAATGAATTGAATGAAAATGTGCACAATATTTTAAATGTAAGATATCGTATCAGAACTATAGTAAGGATCTACAGCAATAGATTTGTTATGAGGTCTGTGAATATGAAGACAGATAGATAACCAATACATATTACTAGTATAAATTTGAAGAAAGAAGAAGAGATCAAGGAATTCAATATTGAAAGAAAAGAAATGGAATTATCGAATTAGATTGGCTCAAATCAAATTAAATAATTTATTTTCTATGTAAGTAAGTTTTCAAGATCTACAGAAGCAACAGAATTCTTAAATATTTTCTATATATTTATTATTTAAAGTTGCATACCATACATAAGAAACGAGAGCTATATTGTATACCCTATAAGATGTTAGGATCTATAGAATTATATTTACAATATATAACTAAATCCTGCACACGTTGCTAATCTTTTATCATTTATAATACACCCTTTTGCGCCCAAACAGAGTGTTCCCGTTGAGCATTTTCGAGGTAGACGAGTCTTCACCCGTGCCCCACGATAAGACGGAGTTGCAGGAGTTTCTGCGCACCGGCAAGGCCATACCCTTCCATCAGCGAGTGTGCGCCAGTTGCCACGGGGTGCCCAAGTCCAAGGAATGGATGGCGGCCAACGAGACAGACGAGCTGAGTGTGTTTCCACATAGGCAAACGCACAGGGTACTATGTGCACTGGGAGCCCATCTATATAGGCACACATGCTGATCCGCACTACGACGAGCGGCTCAGCTGGGAGGGCAAGAGCGACAAGATGACGCAGGTGAGTAGAGTGAAGATGAAGTAAAAGAACCAGTAGTTAATTCTTTTTGGCTTTTCTAGGGATACGCTCTGTGCGTGCTGGACTACGAGTTCCACATACTGGACAATGCGTTCCTCGTTCACAAGCCTGGCATCAAAGTGCTCAAAAAGGATAATCGACGAGCGATGCTGGCGGGCAAGACGAACCAACTGATACGGAAGATCATCTATCCGGAACTGAAGATCATGTACGGCATGCGCAAGGGATGCGCAATATAGTAACTAATTCTGAGACGCGCTTGAGCATCGAAAAGACTACAAAAGAAGAAGCAGCACGAAGGAACAGTTCGATGAGGAGGAAGTGGAGAGGAGAGAGTGGAAGTAGATGAAGGACGAGCCACACTATTACTATTTGCAATGCTATAGATCGAAATCGGATGGAGTGTCCGTTGCCCGCTGCCAGTTGCTGATACCAATCCAATTATCGATTCTATCGATTACTATCGATTAACAATTGCCCATACTCTATGCTAGATCCTTCCTTATGGCATTGTATTTGTGTGTGTGTCTGTGTGTCTGCGTTTGTTAGAATTAGTATTTGTATTAGTACTAGTACTAGTGTTTAGTGTTTAGTCCTAGTTAGTTAGTTAGTTAGTTAGTTTAGCTAGCTTAGTATTAGGGAACAGAGACGTTCGGAGCGGGTGTTTTTCTACTCTACATGAATAAGCAAAGCCTTAGGGAGCACGGCTTAAGTACGTTAAACGTAGTTAGTTGTTGGTTTTTTTTCTAATGCTGAATTATTAGTTAGTTAGTGGTAGTAGTTAGTTAGTTAGTTACTTAGGCCAGCAGCTGCCATATGGCTGGCAATGGTCGAAGACGGGAGAAGAAACAAGAGAAGTCCCTTCCCAACTAGTTGCATTGTTTTCGTAATCATAGGCGCAGTCATATATCATATACTATATATTTAGTACTATACACATTTTTATTTATGATTTACATGAAATACTCACAACATTTACTCCAGACATACCGAACTTTTTGTATACAAACAGACAGACAGACGGGACAATCGGACAAATCGGAATTCCTAACCTCACGCTTGTCTAACCATTTTGTGTTTATAGTACTCCTACTTACCTAGTTCGTATAGAGAGAGAGAGAGAGTAACTATTTAATTGAGATGGATAACAAATAGTTTATAGAGCCGCTACAAATGAAATACTTGAATGTTAAACGGGAAACTTGCAAAATAACGTTTAAAACCTAACCTAGAAATGCTGAAGATGAATATGATGAACATGCATACAATATATAGAATTATCAGGCTTACCAGAATGGGGTACAAGTTGATGCCTCCAATTCAACAATTAATTGAGAACTATGTTATAAATCGTAATGCGTGTATACGCAAACCGTGATATTTGTACTAGTAAAGGCGACGTAGATGAAGATGAAGCTGAGTTCGAGGATTAATTATAAACAAAAGAAAGAAAGAGAAGAAAATAAAAAACAACTTAACTAGTAAGAAACGAGAATTGAGAATTGAGAAATTGATATGCATTAAACTAGTTTTGTATATGCTTTTTTTAGTGTTGAACTTAAAGTCAAACTTGTGCACATATAAATGTTTAAAACATAACGAGATGGAATCTGAAATGGGCGTGTCAGGCCTTAAGTTGAAATTTATATGGCGCTTTTTTCGATAGACTACAACGAGAAAGATGAGGAGGCAAAAGAGAAGCAAAAACAATTGTCTAGCTTAGTGTGTTGTTGAAACTAGAGTTTAAAATTGGAGTTACGATTGCAATGAATACATATTGAATATATATGTATATGTAGTATATATCTTAATTTGAGAGTGTCTTGGGATCAACATGCAACAATTGGTGTTTGTATTTATTGTACTATCTTTAGGTCAAAAACAAAACTAGCGTCGATCTGATTTCGATTTCAGTTTCCATTCACAATTAGCCAGACTAAAGAGAAACACTCGCTAAAAACACAAATTAACGAAATGAAAATATCAAACTGTTGACAACGTAGTTTAAAATAGATCAAAAACGGAATAAACGGAAAAACAAATGAATGTTACAAAAATGAAATTAAAATTAAAATTAAAATTATTAATAAAGTATTAAAGTGCCTTAGAAAGAATGAAGAAATGAACAAAGAACATTGAATATAATTAAAAAAGAAAAAACAAAAACATATATGATGTATGGATATTTTTAGTTGTTTTTAGTTTTCAGTTTTCCATCTATGAAATAATTCTCAGAACACCTTTTGTTGTGTTTAATGGCTTGGCGGCGTATTGTTTAGGCCAAATGGAGATAAACTAAAAAGAGAACATTATTTTTGTATGTAAATAATTAATATATGAATAAATACACGATTTGTATATATATAACATGTATGTTCATATATATATCGATACAGATATGTATGTGAGTGTGTTTGTGAGGATTTCAACAATTCATTTACTGATTTACTTAATGAGAAACTTATATCTAGCTGCAGTTAGTCGAAGTCATGTCCTATTGAATGAGTCTTCTTATAGCTAGCCTGCCAATATTTTATGTTTAACAACTATGATTACCTATTATGATTATTATTATTATAATAATTATTGTCATACTGATTACTACTATTATTACGTATTGAAGTTAACCTTGTTTAGGCCATAATTATATCATAAACTCTACTCTAATCTAAGGCCTTCTAAGTTCATTTTGAGCGCAGCATTTGAAACCTATATCTTTCAGTTAGGATTATAAAAAAATTTTATAATTTCCTGATCAGAAACAGAAAATAATTGCAGAGCAAGGACTATTAGCTGAAACAAAGAAAATTCACAAACTGATGAGAAATATATCTATGCATAAGAAATGTAAAAATAAAGAAAACAATTTCAAATGAAAACCAATTGTGTCTGATTTCATTTATCTGGGAAAGAGAAAATTTATTGCTAACTCAAAACAAAACTCAACGAGCAAGCAAAGATCAACTTCCTCGCTCTAGTAAGGATACCGGGACATACCAACATACCTGGGAATAAGGAAGCTGATAAACTAACGAAACCAAGACCAGACAGTGCAATGATAGTACCAGAGCCGTTTGCAGCCTAGACAGTTTTCAATCAGCTCATTTGCTCCGTGGAACTATGTTATGACGAAAGCTAAACTAAATTTGAATAAGCTATGCATATATGGAAAAAAGAAAAACTAGATTTGAAATCGAAACTTATTAGACGATCTTATCGTTCTGGTAATCTGGTTCGCCGACACGTTGTTCGTTTTCTGTGAATTATATGCAGACAGGTTGTCTGAACTTCGTGAAAAATCCCCAACGTTGCTTGCGTTGTGGCAAGAGCTGAATTCAAGACAAGATTCAATACCAGATCGAGCCGTCTCGCCACAGAGACAATGGTGTAGCCCCGCACTTGGCACAGCCTTAGGCCCGCATGGGCGCAGCTCGTCCCCGTCCTTGACTTGAAGACAGACGACTCGTCTTGATAATTTCTGGTTTTTGGTTTTTATTTTTTTTTTTTTAATTTCGTTTCTTTTCGTTTTAGTTTCTTTGAACGAAATGAAGAGTGCCAAAAAATGCTAATATCAATTTGATGGCATTTTTAGCATTTGCTTAACATAAATTAAACACAAATTTTGATTAATACCAACACACAGTTGCCAGCCGACTGAAAGATCGAAAATAACATGTTGTTCTGAGTCATATCGGGCGAGATGACGAGAGCTCTGAAAGCGAAACTGATGCCGATCGCCCTTTTGCTAGAATATGCCGGTTGTTTCGTTATATACCCTATACAGAGGTATTTAATGTTCAATATGCAGGCTAATTTAGGATTTTATTTTGGCTTTTAATAAATTAATATATAAGTAAACAATATATATTATACATGAAAAATATTTATTGTCGAAACTATTATTTTAAAATATGATACGAATGCTCTTCTCTTTAATGTTATAAATTCTATATAATTTATAATGAGTTCCCATTTGTATTTAGTTAGAACTCCATCCATAATATAACTATCTAAACTTTACTCCACATCTCTAACTCCCAAATTAAAAAAAAACAAGTGTATTCACGCTTCGAGCTTTGGTAGAAAGCAGTTCTTTCTTGTTTGTTGTTATGCGATTTGGTTATTTATTAACATGTTTGCTTTTTATTGCAACAGCTCGCCAAGTGATCGAGGCGACAAAAGTTGTTGCTTGTCGCGATCGCACACGTAACGGAGGTAGAAGAAGATCAAAAACGTCGCAACGTCAGCTTCTGTCTCTGCCTCTGCCGCTGTCGCTGCCTCAACCTGTGCTGCTGCTATTGTTGCTGTTTTCTGCGTCAGCTTCAGCCTCGGCTCATGCTCATCAGCAAAGTCGTCGCCTCTGATTTTACCAGTTAAGATCTGCGTCTCGTATCTATCGCAAAACAGTCGAAATTGTCAGCTCGTTGCCAGCACATCGCGTTCGCTTTTCGCTCTTGTCAAAAACGGAACGTCGTGCCCAAGGACGTTTATCCTCGAACACTCACACACACACACTATGGCTAAAATAATAATCAGTGCTTTGTTGTGCCTGGCCATGTTTGGCTCGTTGGGTTAGTAAAATTATAAATTCCATTTAATCAAAAGACAAAAAATATTTCATACTGAAACTGAAAGACTTAGGCAACGAACTTGTGCACATCTCTAAATATTCCAATTGGTTCTGGGTACAGTCTAAGCGAATTCTAGTGCGCAGATAATGCGTCATGTGTTATTAAAGTTAAACTTATCGTTCAGATATACCGAATTGCAAAAAACAAGTAATAGAACATTTCGTACAGTGTATACTCGTTATAATAAATATATTGTATATAATAATAATATAATATAATAATATAATATATTACAATAACAATATAATATATTCTAATTCATTAAGTATAATATATTAAAATTCAATTCTATTAAGTGATATATTTATGGAAATAAATTCAAATCCGAGTCATCAATTTTGAATACAAATTAATTCCAGGATTTTGGTTCAAAACAAGATCATAAATTCAAGTTCTAAATGAGCTTTCGATTTAATATCGGTAATTTATCTAAGCGTTAAAATGAGTTCGAATGAATAAATTAATTAATGAATCATTATTCCTTAACTGGAATTTATTCCAGTATTATAAAGATGTATATGATATACAATACATACATAGTAGATAGATGAGCATTTTCTAAGAAATGTACAATAATGTTTTTGTTTCAAACGAATATGTTCCTCATTTCTTAACGTATTTATATTATTCCTAAATTTTCTTTTATTTTCTTTTGCTAGTTTTACTAGTTTTACCTTCTAAATTAAAATCTAATTTAAATACATTTCACATTTCAATTGATTAATACATTCAAGATTTTTAAGTTCGGTAATAAAACAGGATTTTTAAATTCAAAAATAAGAAGGAAAGAAATTTAATTATTTTTTTCAGTTTTTAATTAAATCATTTTTTCTCATTAGCATTTATATGCTAATCTTTTATTAAAACTTTAAACATAAGATTAATATGTATATAAGATATAAAAACCTTGTTTTTAAACTGAACCCAATTTTTTTCCCATAAAATTGGATAAATTCTACCAGATGTTATGAAATTTCTGGCCCAGCAAAGCTTCCCAAGCGAATCCGAAACTAAACGTTTAATTAGTTTTCCATCCCACGATCTTTTGAAATGCAATACAATCGTAATTACAGCAATTTGAGGCGCCACAATTAAAAGATTTCAAGCGAGGCTTGACAATCGACACTCGAAATATCTCGCCCGTCTGTGTGGGGTACATTGTATTCGCTTCAATTCAGTTGGTCCGATCGGACAACGTCATCGTGCAATTAGGCTGCGAGTGGCAGCGGATCCCCCTTCGGATTTCTCAAACAAATACCAGGAAATGGTAAAGCTGACAAAAAAGTGCAACTAATCAGCGCAGTGACTTAGGCAACGAACTTACCCAGAGATTTCCGCATCTAAAATTGCATCCTTAAACACGACAAAATCATCGTATTATATATTCACGTGTCTGTACGTGTCTTCAGCTTTCAAGGTCGCGCATCGAAGATGTTCGAAATTAATTCACACATAAATTAGTACCACCAAAATCGATATTACATAACATTTCTGGCTGCCGTTGCGCCGTTGTTGACGTTGCTACTTCTGCTGTTGATGTTGTTGTTGTTGCTGTTTATTGATATGGCCAGAAACCCGTTTAAAACCCGGCCAAGTCTGTAGCTCGATGCGTGCCCAGCCGGTTGAGATGACCTTTGAGTACTTTTGCATTCATCTTTATTTGTTTCTGCTGGTTTCCCATTTCGAATACCTCTTTAAATTCAATTTAAGACGATGATAATGTCCATTTGTGCCGCAAGTACTTCGAGACGAGTGAATGTGCTCGAATCTTTGTGTGGGAAATCGTTGGAATGCAGTTTGAAAAGTCTTTTAACCAACTCCAGACAATTTATATTGGAATGAATTTGAAATTACTTAGCGAAATATTCGATATATTTGAGCTAAGTACTACAGCTAACACATCCTTTCTAATTGTGTTGCGCAACTTTTAAATACAGAGTAATATTATAAAAACATTTAATTTGCAACATCACATGTGAACCAGTTTTAAAGTATACTTACTCTTAGGTTATATCATATCAGCTTTACCAATTTATGCATCAAATATGAAAAGGAAAAAGAGTTGAAAAATTATACTTAAAATAACAAACGTGTTAATTGTTACCCAACACGTTTTAATAAATTTCCAAAACAAAGAGACATTCATAATAATCATTTACTATTTCAATTTGCAACTTCACTTTAGTGCTATTCAATTTGCATTGATTGTATTTGATTTCAAAGATAAATTAGTTTGTTCGCTTCACTTCTTCGACATAACGTTTTCGCAAGTTACTCCGACTTAGGGTTTCCCCAAAATGGATCCCCATAAATCATAACAATTACCTGAGGCACGCTGCGCAGTCTCATTGGGGCTCTGTTAATGAAAACATTCCAAGACGCAGAGCGGGAGAGACACAGCCCACGCGAGTTCAACAAACGGGGTGTGTTGTACCGACACGTAATACCCGATGGCTCATTAAAATTTTTGACGTTACAAAAAGTGCCGCTAAGCAAAAGAGACAACATCATCAACATCATTCGCAGACAGACAGAGAGACCTATAAATATTAATGTAAGAAACTTGTACGAGTGTTGTCAATCTGCTAATGGGCTCTGAGTGTGATCGCAGACTGGGGCTGGGACAAGTTTTGTTTCGGGCTTATATGGTAGACAACTTTTTAGACAATTAAGCAATTATTATATATCGTAATTAGTTTTCTATATTAGCAATTAATGTTTTTGCAATATTATTATTTATTGAAAGAAAAAGCTCTTTTCTGGCCTAAAGTATGAAATCAAATAAATAAATAAAATTAATTAATCACTTTAGCTTTAAGATAAATATACTATAACATTTCCAATTACTGCATGAATTATTAATTCTTTTAACTGTACAAGTTTGGAAATACAAATTTCTCAACATGTTTAAACAGTAAAACCGTCATATCCTTCTCATATAATGATATACTTGTGTAATTTACTTAGTTTTCCAAGAGTTTTATAATCCAATAACTTACAACATTATTTGTATAAATATAATTATTAATTTCATGATAAGTATCTTATATATTTCGCATACCCATATAAGAAATTTCAAAAACTATCCGTTGATTCCTTAATCGGTTGTTCATTTGTTAAAAAAAAAAGAAAAGTAAAGAGATTATGCGCTCGCGAGCATCAGTTCCCATCATAAATCATTAGAGGTAAGCGCGATCCCCACCCAGTCCCGACCCTATTAACCCCAACCTCTCCTGTGCCTTGTGTCTCTTGCAGCTCATGCCGCAGCCGGCGGTTGCCGCGAGGCCAACGGAACGGCGCCCGTCTCTGGCTCCTGTGACGCATACATCGAGTGCAAGAACGGCGTGGCCGAGGAGAAGCTCTGCCCCGATGGATTGCTGTACAACGAGAAGTCGACTGGCTATCCCTGCGGCTATCCCATCGATGTGGAGTGCAGCCAGCCACAGGCACGTCTGCAGGCGGCACAGCCCAGCGACGATTGTCCACATCAGTTTGGCTATTATCGCATGGGCGACTCGAGCCACTGCGGCCAGTTCATGAACTGCGCTTCGGGACGTGGCTTCGTGTTTGACTGCCCCGTGGGTTTGGCCTGGAATCCGGCCACCTACAAGTGCGACTGGCCCGACCAGGTGGAGGACTGCGACGCTGAGGCCTTCCTGGGCTTCCGTTGCCCCGCACCAGTACTCAAGTCTGAGCTGCTTGGCGAGCAGGAGGAGGACTATACTTTCCATCCATCGCCCGATGACTGCCAGGTTTACTTCATCTGCATTGAGGGACGTCCACGTCGCATTGGCTGTGGCGAGGATCAGGCTTTCAACCAGGAGCTCAAGCAGTGCGACGACATCGACAATGTGCCCAACTGCAGCAACGATATCAGGGCCAAGGGAGCTGAGATCAAGGCGGCGCGTGCTAAGGCTGCCGCTGCTCGTCGTATCAAGCAATAAACTAGTAGTAGGACTAGAAGTAGAAGGAGGAGGTGAAGGAGGAGGAGGATTTGGAGTCGGTTTTGAATATGCCAAGCACGCTAAGAGTTGCTCGAGTTCTCTAGTCTGTAGTTACAGGATGCCAATCGATGTGCCAAACCTATTGTATAACTTTTTTTCCGCTCACAATAAAAACAACAAAATTAACGATGAAATTTCCCAACAAGTGTGTGTCTTAAGTCTTTCGTTTCAAGCAGTAAATATTGAAGAAAATTTAAATATTTTATTAAATGCCACGCCCTTTCTTTTTATGTTTCCAGCTCTCGCCTCACCCGATTGTCCCCAGCCCAATGGACGCTTCGCCTCCGGCGATCAGTGCGATGCCTATATAGAATGCCAGGACGATGTGCCCGTGCCAAAGCTCTGTCCAGATGGTAAGCAACTTTAACTTGTTCTTCTTGACAGTCTGTTATTGAAGACTCTTCTCTGGCTAGGTCTGCTCTTCCATCAACGTACCAAGGCAACAGGTGAATGCACCTACGCACCCTACTCCACCTGCAAGGAGCGCACCCGTCTACAGCCGGCAAACGGCACCGAAGAGTGTCCTCGCCAGTTCGGCTTCTATCTGAATGGTGATGCGACCAAGTGCGGTGTCTATCGCAATTGTGCCCACGGCGTGGCCAGTCAGACCAAGTGCCCCGAGGGATTGGCTTTCAACGAGGAGACCTACCAGTGCGACTGGCCCGATCTTGTTGAGAGTTGCAATGCTGAGGCCTATCTTGGCTTCAATTGTCCTGCACCCGAACTTGTCGATGGCATCGCACCCGAGGTGGATGTCAGTCCCGAGGGCGAGCTGCGCTACTATCGCCACCCACAGACCTGCAAGAAATACTTTGTCTGCGTCAACGGACACCCTCGTCTCTACAACTGCGGCAAGTACCTGGCCTTCAATGCGGAGACAAAACTCTGCGACTTCTACAACAAGGTGCCCGAGTGCTACGCTCTGCTCAAGGAGAAGCAGAAACTTAAGGCCGAGCGCAATTTGCCCGCCCTGGGAGAGGCACTGGCCTAAGCAACTGCTATTCATACTCTCTCTCTCTATTTGGCTGAGGAGGCTGCCGAGTTGTGCAATTTGTTTTTTCCTGTAAATACCTATAACTTTATGCGTATTGTCTATTAAATAAATTACACTTCCTAACCAAATATGAGCATTATTATTCAATGATTATTAAACTGGCAGAAGTATTCAAAAGATTCGATAGGATAGTATTATTATTATTATCTGAAGTAGTAGAAAACCCAGCACGGAGATTAATACTTTAAGACTATCTATAAGCACCTATATAAAACTTTGCACGTTTATCAAACCTTTGAGTTAATATATTTACTGAGAACTAAATGCAGTATTTGAAATATAATTTATATATGTTAGTATGCGGCAACCTTCATAACAAATTTAATGACTTTTATTCCTGTAATAGCTAAGATCTTCGAGTATAGCTTTACATATTTCTAATATGCTTTATCTTTTACATTTTTCAATTGAGAACTTACCTTTAGTTCAGAATTCAATTAAAAATCGGTAGCTTTAGGTTTGTAAGATTTAAATTTTATTTTTAGATTTATCATCATTTGTCGATTTGGTTTATTAGTTAGTTTATGTCTGTGGCTTACTTGTATTATCATGATTTATTGGTAGTTTAAATCGAATTATATCAATATAAATTTTACATATGTTTCCAACCATTTTCACACAATTCTATACAACGTCTTTTTCTTTATTTTTTCCTTTTGGTTTAAACAATTCCAATTCCATTCGGAGAAACAATGTGAAATTAGGTTAAGTGTTTTGCTTGTTTTCGAAATAAATTTAAGCTCGAATTTGTTTGTTTTTGTTGTTGCTGTTTTCGGTTAAAAAACATGTTGTCTCCCTCTCTTTGTTATCACTAATTAACCAATTGATTTTTGTAAAATTGATTGGAGATGCTTAAACTAAATGATCCTTAATCTTTCTCTTCCCTATCCATCTCCTTTTGTTCTCGCTAAGATTAGTTTTCATTTGCTTTTTCGTATCATATCATTTTCTTCTTCTCTTTTTGGCTATAAAAATTAAGTTACATTTTAGGTTTGCTTTTTTGAACTTTTGCACTATTTTTCTGCATGTGTGTGTGTGAGTGTCTATGTCTGTGTCTCTGTGTGTGTGTGTGTATTCGTGTTTGTGTCTGTAGTTAAGTTACAACAAATAATGGATATATAAGTTTAAGTATTCGCTTTGTTTTTTTGTTTACTTTGTTTGTTTAGAGTATGCTTTGTTTTTGGTTTTACAAATTTTTGTTTTACTTTTGTTTTTATATTTGTGTTTTTGTTTTTGTTTTTGTTTTAGTTTCGTTTCGTATCGATTTGTTTTGTGGTGCTTGGCTAAGGCGACTTTTGTTTGGTTGTTTCACTTTGTTTGCTTTCTTTGTGTTTTACATTTTGCAATATATTCAACATTTGTTGCTTTGTCAGTTTGTCCGTTGTCGGTTCTCTGTTCGCTCTGTACTCTGTCTTCTGGTTTCTGTTTCGGTATTTTTTGTCTGGGTTCCCATTTTCACATTTTACACATCAAATGAAGAACGAATAATTTGCATTTGTTGTTTGAAAAATAACATAACGAAAACATACACAAAAATGTTAAATAAACGGAATAAAAACACTAAAACATAACTTTAAATATCTAAAAAAAATAAAACATTTTTCCTTTAGTCATTACAATTTGTGCTAGAAATTCGGCTATTAAAATTATTTAAGTTCCTTCCACGCCTCACAATTTTTCATTACATTTGCGTTTTTTGCTTGGAGAAAAGTTTCCGTTTCCGTTTTGCGTATTGCGTTACCGTTTCCGTATCGTAGTTTTAGTTTTTTCATTTAACATATTCAGTCTTTCAGCTTTTAACGTAAATAAATTAATTAAATTAATTTATTCGATTGCATTACAAAATGTTGCTGCCTGTAAATAATTTCGTGTTCTATTGCATTTATGTGGTAATTTCCGTTGTGTCTGCCTTACGTTGCGTTACGTTCTCGAACGTTCCGTTTTGTTAAAATTTATAGCCAAAAACTTATTAGTTTGCCTTGTCAAGCGGCGACGTCGACGACGACATCACGCGCCTGAAGAAAATTTGGAAAAAATTTTTCATCCTTAGTCAAAGTTGGTTGTAAAAGCCAAAAGTTTGCTTTGCTTTGTTAAAAGTATTCTTTATGTACTTAACTTAATTCTAGTTGGATTCTCTTGGAATTTCATTTTTTTTTTTTTGGTTTTTATCATTTACATTTAATAGTAATAATTATATGGTTGTAATATTTTCTTTCTCCCTCTCACTGCTACTCCTTCACTCCTTCTCTTCATGCGCTTCGCTTGATAAACTGCGTAGTTTTTGGGTTTTAGTTTTTTAATCTTTAAAAACTTTTCAAGTGGACGTTCGCTTAATTTGCAATTTAATCCGTCTCCGCTTCGTTTCGGGGGCTATTCAAAAATGCTTTGCTTAAATTTAGTTTAATCATTATTATACTCGTATGTAAGTATGTATGTATAGTAAATATATAAAATTTTGTGTCTAAATTCAGTTGTTTTTAGGAGTTTTTTTTTCAGTATCTTTTTGGCAAGTAAAACAAATTACGGCCTGAAACGTAAAAACTCTCCGGAATGGTTCCGAAAGTATCATCAAAACTTGTTTCACTTGTTGCTTTTATAACTTTGTAATTGTTTTCCATTTTGTTTTCTTTTTCGTTTTTTTTTTCATTTGTTTCTTTTTTCGTTTTGGGTGGGGCTTACGTTTATCATATGCTATATAACAATTGTCCAGAACCTTCTATGCCAACATAAAAGCATTGTTGTCAAATATTTCGATTTGTTTTTGGTTTTCTTTCTTTTTTTAATTTAGGTCTGTGTTGATTTCGCTTACTGTAAGTAGAACCGGTCTCTTGTATCTTCTGATAAGGCAACTGCATTTTGTTACTGATTTTGTCATATGTGGTTTTGTTTTCTAAGTGTGACTGTGTGTGTGTGAGAGTGTGTTATTTGTTGTTGTTGTTTATTTGTTTCATTCGATTTTTGAATTTTTACAAAGTGATCTTTGCTTCTTTTTTGTTTTGGTTTTGGGTAACTGCATTTTGAGATTGTTTTGTAATTTTGTGGCTGAAGTGTGGTTTCAAAACTCTATTTCAACTGAGGGTGTGGCAAGTCTCTCTCTATCAAGTTCTCGTAAAGCATATCATAAGCAGCCAAAATTGAATTTTTCATCATCTTTTTTGTTTGACTCCTAAAAACAACGAAACGTTTTAGTATTTCTTTTTGCTGTGCCTTAAATGTTACTTTTTAATTGGAAGTTTCGTTTATCAATATAGTACTAGACATTCTTTTTCTTTGGGATTTTCCCTTTCTCCCACTCTCTCTCTACCTCTCTCTCGCTCTTTCTTGCTTTCCATAGGGATTATAATTTTGAATTTGTATTTGTTATTTTGTTATCATTTGCCATCCAATATGTTTTGCAATCTTAAGTCGAAGGGAAATTATTAAGTGCTCAATTTTGTGGCCTAAATTTAATGCAGTTTACAATGCGCATTACGTGATCTTCCATTAGTATTTTTGTTTGTTTTCTAAGTTTGCGTGAATTACGCATGTTTGCGGCTTGTTGTTGTTGCCTATCAAAAAAATAATAGTTCCCCTTTTAAAGTGGGCTGTAACATGTTTAAGAAAAATAAAACAAATAAAGGTTTTCATTGCAAAATGTTTCTTTGTTTAATTAAATTTGAATTAATCAGAAATCAGAAATAAACTTAACTTTTAAGGGTATGAAAAACACAATCAGAAACTAAATCGTTAATAACTCGTATATGGAACAATAATAATCAATTGAAAACTATAATATCATAAAACAACGAAGAAGTCTAGGGGAATTGATTGTAAACGAGATATCTAAACTAACTGTTTGGCCTCCATTTGATAATGGATTAATGGATCTTTCGCTTTTTGCCGCCACGTTTCTTTCCCTTGCCCCGTGACTTGACCAATTTACGTTTTTTACTGGATCCATCGCCGCGTTGCGTTGACTCGCGTCGAATCTCGCCAAGAATTTCATCACCAAGAGTGCCTACAGAATATAAACATTTGATATTATTATTAGTATTGGTATCTTGTTCAGCTGATTACGAACTTACCCAAGGTGGTGAGCTTGCGCTGACGATGCTTCTCTGCTTTGGTCACTGGCAGACGCACCAGGTAGTTCTCCTCGTACTCCTGCTTCTCCTTCTGCTCCAGCGAGAGCTGCTGCTGGGCACGCGAGCCCGATGAGATCTCAGTGGGCGCATCCAAGTATTCTTCCTTCAGATCTTGCAACATAGATGAACTAAAGAGGCACAAGAAAGGAAGTTATGCTGGGAATTCAATGGGACAAAGTAACCTCTGTTTCAACTTACGTGATGGCCCTCTTCTTGGCCCGCTCCAGAGCTTTCTTTTCCTTATCTGCATCACGCTCATCGCCGTCGTAGTAGACAGGCTTGATGCGTGGCGGCACATAGACACCCGATTTGCCTGCTGTGGCTGCCTTTCTCGGCTTTTTCGCAGCACCAGCCTCATCATCCTCTTCGTCCTCATCGCTATCGCTGTCGCCCTCCTGCTCATCGTTGTCATGCTCATCGCCAGCTCCAGCTGCACTAAGCATATCCTCCGGATTCGGCTTATATAGTATGGGATCTGTGCTGCTCGACACGCCTGTAGTTGCTGTCTTCACCAGTTTGTCAATCTGATAGCGTAGCTTGTGGTCAATTGGTCGTATCTTCTCCAGCACAGTGCGTATCTCAATCAAACGTTCAATTGAAGGATCTCCCTCGATGGTCTCTCCAGAGCATTTACGCAGCACAACATATGTCAGATTGATCAAGTAGTCGAGCAGCATGTGATACTTGACCTCCAGAAAACTTAGGCCATACTCTGTGCTCAGCTCGCCACGTTTGACGCGCTGCAACATACCCTCGACAAGGTCTGTCACCTGCTTCACATTGCTGTTCATCTCGCCCAGCAGCTGAATGGCCTGCGGTATATCCTGCTGACCCTGCACCTCACAGTCGTAGTCAAGTGCCTGCAAGGACAAGAAGTAGTTTGGTTAATGGGTGATTACAAAATATATATGAATATTTTAAAAATGTTGCCATATTCTTTTAATAATTGTTTATTCTTGTCTTGCATATGCTAGTAAAGATACTGTTAGGGGCAGTTTAACAGTCGATTGTAGTTTAATCAGTAACAGAGGGTTAACAGTTCAAGGATAACATATGTTAACTTCACAAGCAAGACAAGGAACTGTTTTTCAAAATAGTATAATAAAGAAATGTATATTTTATAACCCGACTAAGTGTTATATTTAGTTAATTTGCTAAGAAAACTAAATCTTAAGACAGTAGCCTGTATTTATAGCATATTACAAATATATAAAATTTACATAATAAACAGGACTGTAAAATACTTTTTCAAGTAAAGTTTTTCAGCATTAATGAAATGTTTTGTATAATGTTACTATTCACTTAGGTATTTCTAGTATTTTTTTACCAATTTTGAGATATAATTTTTTTACATTTCAATATCTTTTTGTTTCGCAGATCTTTACTCTTTATTTCTTTGATGCCTGCTGAAGGTGTCTTACCTGCACCTTAACGAGTCTCATTTTCAGCTGAGCTTGGCAACAATTGCAACTAAGCTCATCAATCCGTTGTTCTTGTTGCAGCTTAGCTCGCACACCCAGAGTTTATATACCGCTATATATAATTATAAATATATTCAATGGTTGTCGCAACTTCCACATTTGCTATATATCGCATATACCATAGATAGGCCTCTTCAGCGACCCCAACTAATTAAGCTGCCATTTCGACGTCAGCCAATGGACGACACCTATTGGCGTCTCTATACATATATAGCATGCATATAGACCCCCGGCTGTCTCGCTTGCACGCACACACACACACACGCTGTCTCCCTATATATATTGTTATTATATTGGCCATCATAATCGTCATATTTAACAAATTCGCTGCACAGGAAATTAAATTTTCTACGCAAATACATGAAACGAATAAGTTGTTTAGTATATGAAATGCCATAAACAGAATGCACTCCCTCTATCTCTCTGTCCTTCCCTAGCTCCGTACCAGGCAGGCCATATGTGCCGCCTCTGCCTATCTGTGGTGCATGCTGCGCCTCTGTCTGTCCCCCTCTTACTCTTTCCCAGCGTCTGTCGCGTCTCTCTGTGTGTGTGTGTGTGTGTGAGTGTATGCGCGCGACACCGCACAACTCATTTGCATATTTTATTGGTTGCCATTTAATTATTTGTATTTTACTGAATTTTTGGCCACGGCCGGCACCAGTCGCGCCTCCAATCCCAACCCCAAAGGCCACACCCCTAGTGGCCTCGCCTGGCAATGCAGTCGACTGCCTTTTGACCGCCGCAGCTTATGCTGCATTTATTTTCAATTAATATTAATAAAGCAACACACAATGGGGCAAGGCAGGGGCGTAGTGGCAAAGGGTGAGGAAGGCAGGTGTTGTGTGTGTCCCGCATATACAAACATATATTTTAGAGATTAATTGCAAATTGTGAAATGCATAAAATAGTTATATATTTTTTTGTCATTTGCCTCTGCACAGTGGGCAAAAAATATGTAAATTGTTTTTAAAAAATATTAAAATAGTATAATTATGGTTTTATTTATTTATTTGTATTTTGCGCTATAATTTTATTTTTGTTTTCTCTGTCCCACTGTGTAACCTTTGCCGCAAATTTTGCAATTTACAATGCAAATTCCCTAATAATTATTGTGATAGCAAATTTTTCGAGTGCTTTTGTTTAGTTTGGTTCCTCCACGTTGATTTTATACATTTTTGGGGATAAATTTGCATATTATTATTGGAAAATACATTTAATTGCATTTTGTCGACAAACAGACAGACAGACACGGAATACATAACAAAGTGCCCAGAAAGTGTGGTTAAAAGGGGTGAGAGACTAGGGAAATTCGCTATAATTGAACTGTTTGACAGGCTGGCGCAATGAAATTTCAAATTTGAAATTCAAAGAAAAAAGGAATCGCATTTGATCTGCATGAAAAAGGCAAAATAGCACACAAAATTGTCCAACATTTTGTTATTTCAATTAAAAATCCCTCTAATTGAATTGCAGACTTCGTTTAAATATTCATGACCATTTCAAATTGAATTTTCATATTTCACAATGTTGCACAAAGTTAATTAGAATTCTCCAAAATCTATACTCAATTTCTGCGGAACCTTAATCAGTATATCAACTATTTTTAAAATATTATGAGTGTACAATTTAGCATTTATTATTTTGATTTATTATATTATATTATATTGAAGAAGCACTTATCAGCAAATTTTCTTTTGACTAAATAGTATGCTTGGATGAATTAGGATGTAATAGATACACACCTGATTTTTAAGAATTAAAATTTCCAGTATTATGAAGATCAATAAGTGATACAGCTACTACATATCAGTTTTTAATAGTCGATAGTTTAAGGTAGATAGGTTGGCATTACATAGTTTTATAAATACTAATCGATGTACTATATAAAAATTAGACACAGTTGATTCGACTGCCCTTCGTTAACGTTAAAACATTAAATAAATATATTCAAAAACACATGTGAATAGATTTCCCAATATTATTGGTTAATGTATATTGTATCTTTATGAGTATATATTAATATCAATATACTGCATACATTTCTACATATATGACTTTAATATTTGTACAATGCATGTTATTCACAGAGTTCAATGCTGGCACCCAAGAACTAATAAATACAGCAAGAAATCATCATTAACAATACACACAGAGAGTGATCAACAATTTCACTATGCATAGCACGGTTGTCAAGCTATTGAGGCGTTATAAGCCTGGCCTCATATGAGTTTCCAATTAAACACGCTGACACGCACTTCACTTGCCTGGCGTTGAGTGGGGTTTGATGGTAGTAGCTCAGGGACGTAGAAGGGGGTGGAGGCAGGGATGCAAAAAACGCGTTAAATAAAATACGCGCATATTTTAGGAGACAGCCGATGCAAAAGCTGACAGCCTGGCAACGGCAATAAACAACAAGGGCAAAGGGGGCAGCAGCAGCAGCAACAACAACGATGACAATAACGACAAAACACACACAGTCACACACACACACATGCATGTACACACACACACGCACACATGTTGGCACTGTGTGGCAAGTGCCCCTAAACAAAACCGCAATGGCTCCGCCTGCATGCGTAAAACGATGCTCGATTATAAATGTTGACTCGCTACAGCAACAACAACAACAGCAACAACAATTGTACATAAAACTGCCAAAGGCAATTTACAACAAAATGGCAAACTAACCAACCCACCAACACACACACAAACAGCCAATCACGCCCATTCCCCTTCTCTTATGGGGCTGGCCAAATCATTTAAAATTCGTGGGGTTTTGTTTAATTTTCGAATGCAACTGCAGCAGAACAACTACAACAACGAAATACTGTTGTTGTTGTTCTTATTATTTCGTTGTCGCTGCATTTGCATTAACCGTTATTTGGCAATGCATTTTATGTGCAACAAACCCACCCACCTCCCTCGCTCAGCGACACACCCTGGTTGCGGTGCTGCTGTTGCTGTTCCTGTTGTCGCCTGAAACTATGCAACGTTTCTCATTGCGTTCGCGCGCATGTACAACACAAACTGCCTATTTGCCGTCTCTTTCGCTGCGCGTGTATGTTTTTTTTCTCGCTTCACATTTGAATAAAATATAAATTGCAATTTTTGTTTGTCTGTCGCCCAGGTTATGATAACTCATCCTCCTCCTACTCCACTTTTCCCAAAATTTAATGACAGTCACGCCCAGCAAACGATGCGGTTGCCCACATGTTCACATAAAACAGCTGCGGCTGCATGTATTATCGCTAATTTTTTATCCACCCTGATTTTCTTTGAGCATTAACAACGAAAACAACAAAACACGCGATTGTCACGCGATAATTGCGAAAAATGCATTGCATATTTATGGGCGTTGCATTTAGAATGAAGAGTACACTTTGTGCATTATAAATATTTATGAATATGTCTCCCTGTTATCAAAAATATCAAATTATAATACAATAACAGAAGGTGATGTTGAAAATTGCATGATATTCAAAGAGGTTATAAGGCTTTAAGCTGATATTATGAGATATCTAAGAAGGTGCAATACATTTTGAAGACTTCTTAATATAAGATAAGTGGTTACTTTGTAAACCAACTAAAGCTCTGCCAAAATATTATATATTAATACATAATGTTTCATGCAATCTATAATCTCTACTGGTTACAGGCTTAGCAACGATTAAAATAATAGATTAATTAAATATGTACTTAGATAAGTTTTATATGTTAATAAGCCGCTCAATGTAAGAAACTTTGAAGAGATACTACAACTTTTTAAAAATGTTTATTTCCGGAAAACAAACCTAAGCTGCAGCTCAAAACCATACTGAAGAATCTAGAATTACGAAGAATTAATCCTTTTCTAAATTTCCCTATAATCTATTTATACCTCAATTACAAAACCTTTAGCTCATCAAACTCTTGAGTTCTGTGTAGGTTAAAGTATTTGTGTGTCAAAAAATTTGTGTGGGTGTTCCAGCTGCCAAAGTAAATGGGAACTGTGATTGGCTAAACATACACTCCGATTCGGAATCAGCTTTAGTTGACTGACATAAAGCACGGCACATCAAAGCATTCAGTCAATCGCCCCCTAGCAACCTGAACGGTACCCAAAAGGGACCACTTGTTTCAATTATAAAACTACAAGTTGTGTGCTATGTGAAGCAGCTGCAGACTGCAGTTGACCTGCTCCGCCTCCTGCACACCCGAGGGAGGCGTATTGAAACCACAGCAATCGCTGTGAACTAGCCAAGTAGAGGGGAGATGGGGGCGGGCAGAAAATCGAGGATGAGTGGGGGGGAAACATCTACGCGACGCCCATTAGAAATCGATTGACATAACTCAAAAATTGTGCAAATTAACGTAAAACCAGCGAACCAACGACAACATGGGCGGGGCAGGCTAAGGGGTAGTAGAAGGACGAGGGCGGAGAGTAGGGGGGTGTCAGGTTAGCCCTACAGCCTGTAAATAACGAGGCAACATTCCGCTGCAGCGTCCGAAATATGACCTGGCAAATGGGCTGAGCTCGGCGGCGTTGCATGCATATGCGAGAAGGACTGCATGTCTGTGTATGTGTGTGTGTGTGTGTGTTGAGAGAGTGTGCGTGAGGGAAGTGTGCAGTAGAAGTGGAAAGCAGACGAGGTAGGGGGCGGTTAACAACGTGAACGACAATGTTTGGCGGCCGCGTCGTCGTTCAGCGCCTGATGAAGAAATACGCGCGACTGTTGCAAACCGCAGTCAGACCAGCCCTGGACCACCTCGTACCCCTCCCTCCGCACACGCCTTTCTATCTACTGCCCACGCCCCCTTTGGACAGCCGCACTCAAATTTATGCAGCGCTTCGTGGAACGTGTCGTTGTCTTCTGCTTGCACCACTAGTTGTTCCCCTTTCCCCTCGTGTTGTTGCTCTTGTTGCATTGCCAATATCCAAAATATTGATTAGACTTTATAGGCACAATGCATCGCACCAACATAACAACGATAACAGCAGCAACACTGGAACCGCAACTACAACAAGCCTGCGAGCCCGTTAACAAACGACTACAAACCACAGCGAAAAACTTGCTGAAATTTTGAAAATTCTATCAAGCAATTTCTTCTGCAATTCGGCAAGAAATTTGCGAACATTTATACATAATACATAATACAATAGATATATGTGCTTTATTGTTCTGACTTAAATCATTTATTGTTATAATTAATCTGTATTTTAAAAATGTTTTATCTGTGTGTAATCTTGATTGAGGTTTCACAAAAATTTTCACAATTTCAGTTGCATTCACAATAAAATTTAAATATTAATTTCCAATTTTACACGCATTCATTTTATACTCCTCCCCTCATTGTATATTCAAAAACTAATTAGTTTGGGTTTGGCGAAATGCAGGTGATTTTGCAATTGGAAATACTCTCTTTCGGGCAGGCGACAGACACCTCCCATGCAACAACACCTACCATAATTATAGCTCTTCTGCTGCGGTTGCAGCTGACAGAAATTGTTGACATTTGGCGCTGTTTATGTCATATTATTTTGTTGTATTTGCCGCTTTTCGGCGGAGTAACTACGGTGATGCAAAGCGAAGGGGGGAGGGGGTAAGTGCAGGGGAGCATACGAAAGGGGATTGCCTAGTGGTATTTTTTAGGTGCGCGTTGAACGGAAATGAAACTTTTGCGGTCGCGCAAAATGCAAATGCACGAACATTACCAACCACAGACATACACAGGACATGCGGGGGCACACACACACACATAGAGAGGGTATGTGCAAGTGTTATTTATATATCGCATATATGCGCATATATATGTAGAAATACAATACATAATGCCTTATGTAGAGGAACTGCAAATATAATTGCATATTTCATGCAGCATTGCACAGAACAAACATCGCAATTGGCATTTGCCAATTTTCAATTCAGCGCGCGCTGCTTTTTTCTCTCTCTCCCGAAAAATCCAAATACCTCCTGCTAGCCTCCCTCCTTCTGTCCCCTTCCCACTTATAGAACAATTCGAAACGACCAGCCATTATTTATTTAAATAATTGGCTTACCATAAAAAATAATTATAAAATACCAAACTCGTTGGGGCAGACAAAAGAGCATATCGAATGTGGTTGGAGTGGGAGGGACGAGGGAGAAGAGGAGTTTTAGAGTTTGCTGGAGATGGGGGATTGGCGGCTTTTGAATAAATGAATAGCGAATGCGGCATATTGAGGGATTAGAACTGCAGTTCTGTTCAAATAGGCACTAGAACAAATGTCTGGCCGGGACAAGAAAGAGAGAGGGTGGAAGAGAAGGAGAGAAAAAAATAGCATACGATTGTTACCAGAATATTAAGCGAGATGCAGACTATGGTTTTATCTAAATGTTCTCGGTGCCCAGACTGACAGATTAAAATAAATAAAACCATTTTATGAACGCTCCTTTTGTGAGGTTTTTAGAAATTTAAATTTATGCTCTATACGATATGAATTGATTGGATTATTCCGTATACAAGTATATCTACAAATTTTTTATCTTATTTTTTTAATATTTATATACTGTGTTAAATAACTTAAGTTATTTTAGTTTCATTCAAGAAAAGATTCTTTATAAATCTTCCATACTCTAGAATATAAAATTCTGGTGAATATCATCTTTATCTTTAGTTTCAAGTAATATAGAATTAAGAATTCAATATAGAACTATTTAAGTTTCCTCGTGGAACATGTTATTTATCATTATCAAATTACTTTAATTTTCCCTCTTTACTTAGATTTAATTTGTAAATTTATAAGAAAATTTTTTTTAAATCAGTTTAAATTATTTTTTTAAATAAAATCGAATTTGATTTAAATAATTCTTCGTCGAAACATGAATTTAAAAATCAAATTATTCACAAAAACTAATCTAATATTTTGTCGATCCATAACGCACTTCGCTCAGACGTCACACCCTCACGTGCTTCCCCCTTCTTTCCTCATTCTTCTTTTCGCTGTTTCTCTTCGCTGTTGTTGCTGTTTCCGCTGTGCCGTTGATGGGCGGACAAACAAGTGGACAAGTTGAGAAAACATATAGAAACAAGTGCATAGCAGACCAAACACATGAAACAAGGAGTAAAGAGTGGGGCATAAAACGACGGAAAAAGTGCCAAGTTATGCGAAAAAGAGATATGAAGAGGAACATGAAAAAAATTCAACATGGGAAAAATGACAAGACGAATTCGTCGGCAGCAGATACAATGACAGAACGACAGTTATTCAGTTAGACACACATATACACACACACACACTCTCGCATTCGCATTGCAATTGTTTATACATATAGCAAAGGTTTGGAGCGACGTCGCGCATACGCCGCATTGCCGGTCAGAGGGAAAACATTTTTTCATTCCTGCCCTCACGCCTCTCTCTTTCCCTCCTGTTTCATTTATTCCGCTACAAAGCTGCCAACAACAAGAAAAACAAGGCAAAGAACAACAAATAAAGTGTCAAAGCGACGCACATATTTGTAGGCGTCAACGGGTGTCGCTTTGGTAAAAGCAATTTTCATTAACAAAAGGGGCGCGGTCGACTGGTGGGCGTCAACGGGTTAAGGACGTGTGAATACAAATGAAAAGAGCAAGCGAATGTGACGAATCAGAGCGCAAAAAAAAAAAACAAAACGAACGGCGAGTGTCTGTCATTAAGCGAAAGGACCTAAAGTAATCTCATAAGTAAATTGAATAAAACGGAAAGTGACGTTTTTTAATGGACTTTGCCGTTTCGTTTTTTTTTATTCTTTTGCGTTTCATTTTGCAGCATCCCCAAACGGGTTATTTATTGATTTGATTAACCGATGATTTATTGGATAAGCAAGTTAGGGAAGGGAAAGAAAGAGGGAAAGGCAGAGAGTATAAGGCATATTAAAGTCTTCGTTCTGTTAAAGAGTGAGTTTCAGTGTTATGGAATTACATTTCATTTCATTTTATAAACTATTGAATACATTAGTAAAATTATTGCAAAGAAATAATAAATTTACTTTTGTATTTTAAATTGATTATATTCTAAAAAATTACATTTAAAATACCTAAAAAAATCTTCATTATTTATTTAACTCGTTTTTCCCTTTTTTTCTTTGTTTTTCCTCTTTTTATGCAACTTAATTTATACAATAATTATATTCACTATTTTTTATCAATTATAAAATGATTGCGACATGTTTTCCCTATAGACAGTAAATTGGAAGTTCATGTTTTTTTTCGATTACCTTTTTATTAAACACATTTTTAATGACTATCTACACAGGCATTTTGTCATTAATTTAACCATAATTTATGATAATATTTTTGTGTTTTCTTTACTTTTAATTATTAAAATGATTGTCAATCCATGTAAGCAGTACCTCCCAGTGCATTCTTTTTAAGAGATTTAATTAAATTATTATTAATTATTATAATATTTGTTGATTATTATCGTTTTTATGAACTTTTATTTACACGTTAAAGCGCCTTTTTCAGAGCCAATCAATTTATCTGTCGACTATAAAAAACTACCATATTCCCCCTCGATTTACCAAGTTTATTCTGTCTATATCTCTGTTCTCTTTCCTCTCTGTCTCCCCCTTTTTTTCTTTGTCCATTTTTTACTGTAGTGCCCATTTTTTGCCAGCGCATTGCAGCCATTTTTAATACGCTGACACTTGCACAAATATTTACAGTTGCGATGTTCTTGTTTTGTTTTCCTTGCTCTTGTTTATTCTGCTTGCATTTTTATGCATCATATATTTATTGGGGTTTTTTTTTGTAGATTTTATCCATCGAGTTCTCTCTCTGGAAGTCGTGGGAAAATTTTGGATATTTGGAATAAATACAAAAGCCTTTTTAACCTTATTTTTTTTTTGAATAATATAGTTTGTTGTTTTGCTAGAAATTATTTAATTTTGAAGACTGTATAAAACAGGAATAATGTCGAAAACATAGATTAGTCGTTAGAGAATATATTGATTATAATATCATTACAAAATATAATATACTAAACTAATATTAATTTAAACAAGCTACAAGAAATTAATTTTGGAGAATAATATTAAAGTTGTTCCGTGCTCGGGATTGAAAATTAAAAATTTCCGCAATGGGTTTTCTTTTTCGATACGAATTGTGATGAAAAGGCAGAAAAACTCATCAAATCTGCAGACAGTTCCATATGGAATCCATCTCTTCCGTTTTCATATGTCAGACTTCAGTTATATTTAAAAATGCAAGCGGACCACGCACACAAACACACAGTCACACACACATAGAGAACACAAAAAAGGTAAACAAAATAAAAAAACAAATAAAGAGCAGCAAAAAAAATAAGATATACAACACTCGTATACCCCTTGAAAAAGATACGAGCAAAAAAAGAAATCATATATGAAATGGCAAAACAGAATAGTGGAGAGTGGAGAGTAGAAAAACAACATCGGTATGAAATATTGCCAATCAGAAATGAAACCGAAAATAAATCGATTGTTTCAACAAACGCACAGAGTGAGTGAGAGAGAGAAGAGGAGAAAGAGAGAGAGAGTGAGCTGAAAAACACGAGCCACGGCGACAGAGTTGCAGCCAAAATAACAAGAGCAACAACATCGTGGCAAGGATAACGAGAACGAGGACATGCGGCAACTACGTTGTGGAGTGAAAGAGCCAGCAGCTGCTTTTGACCGGGCTCCGATCCCTGCCTGCCTGCCTTGCCTGGTCGTGGACGCGGTGCTGAACTCCAGTTCGGCTCAGTTCGCCAAAATTTTGCGTTACGCGAAAAAAGGCCAACGATGCGGGAACCGGCGGCAATTGGTGAGCAGGGGGAGGCTCGTTGCACGCTGAGTGATTGCTGCGTCTGTGTGGGTGCAAATTGAAACAGAGTTGAGAGCTGAGCCTAGGCTGAACTGACCAGGCCACCAGAGAGAGATGGGGCTGGGAGGAGAGGCTCTGAGGGGGAGGCTAGAGAGGCCTCTGTTCGGCCTCGTCGTGTCGCACTGCCGCTGCTGGCCAGGCTCGCGGGCACAACAAGCGCGCTGAGTGGTTAAGTGGAGGGAGGGGGTAAAGAGAGAGAGGTAGTGGGGGAAATGAAAATGGAGACAGAGCAAAAGCAAAGGGAAAGAGAGAGAGAGAGAGAGAGAAAGAGAGGGAGGCGAGGGAGCTTCGTACACGTTGCATTTGCATGTGAGGGGCATAATTGGACAGCACCCAATGTGTGTGTCGCTGGTCGAGTGTGCCTGTCTATGTGTGTGTCTCTGTGTGTGTGTGGAGCAGCAGGAGAATCTCCGGCAGTCGCATTGAATGGCAGCTACAATTCCGTTCATTTTTTCCTGTGCCTTTTTTCATATATGCCTGCGCCGTGTGGAGGCCTTTGCATATTGATGACGATGATGACGATGATGTTGCTATCTCTCCACCTCTCTCTGTTTCCCTATCTCTTTCTCTCTCCCTCTTCCTCATTTTCCCCCACTATGTATCGCTCTCACTCTTTCTTTTCGCCTTTTAGGCTTTCCACTTGTCCCCCCCTTCTGTTAGTTATTGTTAAGCCTTGGCCAGGCTCAGCCAAAGGTGCCATGAGAAATGTGTTTGCCAATGATGTGGAGCTGTAGATGGTGCTTTAAAGCGCACCTCACGGAACTGGGACACATCGTTGAGACAATGGAGCTCAGCTTTAACCAAGGACAGTACATATTACTATCCCATAGTCAAGAGTATGTGTTGATAGCTGCTTAATTCAATTAATGTTATGCAGATAAGGTGATAAGGTTTATAATGATATCTATAGTTAATGATCAAGGAAACATTCGATATATGTACATACTATCATATAATTGACATAAATTCTGTATTTAGAACATGCAACTATTCTATAAGTTTCAATTTAACACCATCAAATTTCAAGCAATAAAGTGCAACTTTGATAAACATAAACAATTGAAATCAAGAAAAACAAACACGAAAGAGTGTGTTCGACTGAGATTTCTTAAATATATAATTTCTGTTTAGCGTATTTTGTGTTGCATACTTTAGGGTTGCGGTTTGAAAACTATTAACTCTCCGAATTATTTCTTTATTAATTTCCATGTTAATTATCCAATTGAAACCAAATTTTCAGAAATCATTTGATAGTTGATCAAAAAGACCCCCACAGTCCCACATTTAAAAAATTACGCTAGGAATTAAGTTTTGACTAGATCTGCGTGCAAACACATATTGACATATTCAATTTGGTAGCCCTAGCTATAATAGTCTCTGAATTTTAGGTTTTCTTACAGACATGAATATATTAAACTGGCAGTTCATGCTGATTAAGAATACAAATAGTTTGTGGGAACTGCCACGTTGTCTTCTGCCTGTAAAATATATTGTCAGTTGGCACAAAGTTATAATACCTTTCTACTAATATCATTTGCATAAATATCAAACATTAAACCTTTGAAAAGATTATAAAATAATGTTAAAGAAGGTTTGTTCGCTCTTAATGCATATTCTCACTCTTCTCTCCCTCTCTCTCTGTTTATTTACAGGAAAACAGTTTTTCCATCAACTATGTTAGTTTCCTGCATATACCAGTTCCCTCTATATTTTTATTACGCCCATCTATCGCATTGCTGTTGTTTTGTTATTTCTCCCGTCCGTTATATAATCCAAATGAAGTGGCCATCAGATTCAGTTGCCATTTTCTATTCACATATATAGCGCGACTCTTCACCTTCACCTGCCCGCCATGTTCACCACAGTCATTGGCCTCCATTGTGCGCCCCATACCTGAAGCTATAAACTCCATTGCGCGATGCTATCAGCAGATCTGTGGAGAGGGCCCAACCCATTCTGGACTATACTATACTATTTTATGTCTGAATATCTCTCGCTCTGACCAACCCATTGGACTCTTCTACTCCTCTATAGATTTCATTTTCTATGGGTGTGTCCGTGTTTGCCGTATTCGAAAAATTATTTATAAAATACACATAGAACACAATTCTATATACAATAAATGCAGAAATGAAAAACCTGCAGAAATAACAATATATAGAGGGTGGTACAGCAGGTAAAGCGAGGCGAGCAGGCGGGGTAGGTGGCATCACATAAATTTACGTGCCAATAAAATAAACAAGCGTCGAGTTTTTGGTGACTCGCCAGTTGAAATGCCAAACAACGAGGCAGGCAGGACACATAGCTGAGGGCTCTGAAATGCGATTGGGATCGAGGACGGGGAACGGTGAAGGAGAAGGAGTAGGCGGCACAGGAAGAGCCAGCGACAGACAGACTCACACACAGAGTCGCACACACTCCAGTACTTCATGCATGCATAAATCGCGCGAATTTTTCACGTTGGCCGCGTTGATTGTATGGCAAAAATAACCGCGTTTGGTGGCTGTTTGTTGTTGTTACAGTTGAGGGAAGAGATAAAGAGCAGGGGAGGAGGGAAAGGAGGTGTCTGCTCTGTACTAGAGTGAGTCGGGGCAGCAGCAGCCAGCACAGACACATTGTCACAAGAGCAACAGCAACGACGACGCGCATTTTATATAAATTTTAAATACAATTTGCTATTGAGCCTTCCCGCGAAAAACAACAACAACAACAGAAAAGAAAGGCAACACGAACGGACAACGAGGACAACAACGAAAGCGAACGAAAGTCAGAGACAGCAGAGTCGCATTTCCTGGTCTCTCTCTCTCTCTCTCTCTTGGGAAGGGGAAACGGGGTACGAGTTAGACGGCGAAACAACTGTCGAGTAATTGGATATGTGAATTGTTTTTACATACCAAATGTATTCATTGTTCCTGTTCTGGAGATGCATGTGGACAACGCCAACATATACCATGCATACATAGTACAATATATTCTATGTAAATTCCAGTTATATAGCTTGATATTATAACTATTTCTAAGGGAAATTTTAATACAATTATTTTTATTGTTTAACTGATGTAATTTTATGAGGGCTTTTGTGGCTTTTAGTGACTGTCAAATGCAGTGGTGAATATCGAATCCTCTTTGTACCTAAATAGTACATTATTGTCTTGATCTGTGTACTATAAGCTAGAATAGCATAAGCTTTATGATATAGCCAATATTTCTATAATATTTTGTATCAACATACATATATTTATTTCCTTGTTTTTATTTTTTTTTTTGAGCATACCAACTTGCTGGTTACAACCTCCAAATTCAACTCAGCTTACTCCTTGAAGCAGCAATTTGTGGTTTCTGTCCTCCTTATCACATATGCGCCATTACACAAAGTACTCCTAAACACCTAATGAATTCTCATCACATAAAACCGACTGCATTTTACCGCCTGGACTTGGGCAATCAATCAACAGTTAACCCTCTTCACGGCACCACACAGACATCTGCAACGCGTTAAGTGTCTGGCAAATCCACTCAGGCAAGTCAAGTCAGTCTAAGCCTGCTTCATGAACTGACCAGTTCCACAGAACTTAGCCCCCTTCTTTCTACCCAGTCCAGCGAGAGACATGCGTCTAATCTATTAAAGCCCACATGAGCGAAATTAACCAAAAACGGGACTGACAACAATGCTATGGTATATTATGTGGGAACCCTTACATGGGACAGGGGATTCCCCAACTTGTTATTTAGTTGAGTGATGAATGCGTTTTCGTATTCGCATTATGCTTAGCGAATGGAAAAGAATAAAGCAAAGGACCGTACACGCCTCGATGAGAGCCGCAGATAAATTTCATAAATTAAATAGTCCCCGGATCCCCGGTAGCGTTACCGGGACTGGGCATATTACCGTAAAATTGCAGACAACCCTTCGTGCTGTGGCAGCGACAGAAATCTCATTACAATTTCAACGCGATCAGACAAAGCAGCTCGAGGATGAGCAAGAAAGAGGAAGACGGAGTGGATAGAGTAGATGAAGAAGTAGAAACAGCGGGAACCCCGTTGATGAAATGGATTTTTATCCCAAAACAGGACACAGTGAAAAAGCAACAGAATGACAGGCAGAGGAAGAGCTCGAGAGAGAGAGAGAGACAGCGAGAGAAAGAGTGTGTGGAGAATTATGACAGCGAAGAACAGGAAAACCCGTAGCAAAAACGTCAACAGTCCAAAAAAAGCAGCAAAAATAAAATCACAACATCAGCAAAAGTGGAACCCTAACCCCAAATGCTGTGCTTGCCTCGTTCCTTCTTCTTTCTCTCCTCTCCTCCTCCACCACCATCTATTCTCTCGTCCGTCAACGGTCCACAGCACGTAAAAAATGCAAATCCCAAGTCAAAGCTTAGCGCCGTCGCTCTGCACGTGGCAACCTGGCAACCCCTTTCTCCCCAACCACCCCATCCTGCTGCCCCTCCCCGCACACACATCAGGCATGCATATATGAGTGATGGTAGATGGAGGAGAGTAGCACACAAAAAAAAAAAGAAAAAACAAAAAATGCTACGCAGGAATGGAATTCGAAAACGTATGTTCCGGCATAATGCAACGAGCCCCGGCCGAGGAACCGGTTGGCCCGGTCAGTTGTGCCCCGCGAGAGGGCAGTGGGAGGGGGAGGAGGGGGCGTAAAGCGGTCTGGGGGGCAAGTGGGGGAGGTAAATTCAATAAAAACCTCGAGATAGACACGAGTCTGTTGGAAAAAATGCTGCTGCAATTGGGGGTTTGAGTTGGATTCTGGCACCATCTGCATATGTGTGTGTGTGTGTGTGTGTGTGTGTGTGTGTGATTGCACAGCGCCAACGGATCAATGACGAAAATGCGTTGAAGTGTAGTGCAAACAATGGCAAAAAGGCATAAGCAAATGGATATACATATGTGGAACATATTTGAAATCTGTATAACACTCGTACTCGTACTCGTACTTCCTCTTCCCCATCCCCTCTACTAGGTATACCTATTCCAATTTCTATTCGCATTCACTTAGTGCCCCATCCCTCGATTTTTCGTGAAAATACTCACATGAATGCGTTC
The DNA here is from genome assembly GCA_018903425.1 of Zaprionus nigranus. Taxonomy (NCBI): domain Eukaryota; kingdom Metazoa; phylum Arthropoda; class Insecta; order Diptera; family Drosophilidae; genus Zaprionus; species Zaprionus nigranus. The sequence goes on along the minus strand of JAEIGD010000094.1, from coordinate 129,482 downwards.
AGTGTTGGGAAAAAGCTAAAATTTTGAGTTATCTAAAAGGATTTCACGAGGTATCCCATTAAGGGAGAAAGAGTTGTATTTGTACAGCTAAAATCCTCTAATGCCGGAATACAAAAGTCGGTTGGGGTATGTAGTTATCGAATACTTGAAAAGTAGCAGCCCAAACTCAAGTTTTATATGATGTAAAACGTGATTAGCATGCCCCACATTGTACGCCAACAGAGCAAATTAAAATTGAATTATAGATTTATTACAATATATATTACAAATGAATGAATAAGACATTGGAATTATAAAGGAATATATTGCAAAAATATAGTTAACTAGTGTGACAACTATTGAAGGAATTTCCAATTCTTTTCTGATATTTTTATAGAATTTATATTTTATCGTTTTCTGTAAAATTGTGAAAAGGAAAGTTGTCAAAATACTTTGAGTTTTACATTTTTTAAGAAATATTTCCTTTAGTGAATATTATCTAAAATATTTATACTTATTAAACTTAATACAATGTAAAATATTTCTATAAATCGTCTAATTTTTACATTTTATTTTTGTCAAATACTGTTCTAGTACTCCCTTTTCCCAACTAACCATTCACACACATGAGTGCACACATACACACCTATAATTTGCGTGCATAGCTCGGGTTGGGGGGCTGTTGGCATTCATGAAACTGATCCCACCTCGACCAGATGTCAGCTTTCATTGCCATTACAGTCTGATTAAAAGACGCTTGTGCTGCCCCGCATTGTGGGCTGCCTTCAAGTCGAGCAGGAGCACCTGCAGCACGAATGATTCGTGTAGCCACTAAAAACAACAACAGCAACAACAACAGCGTTGCAACCATTAGCCTTAGTGACGGGCAACAGGACGATGTCCCAAAAGTCCCTGAGACCAGCCAGCAGGACTACTAAACAGCCGTCAAAATCATTGCCATTAAGCCGGGAATGGGCAAAGGTAGCAGCACCAGCACCAGCAACAGCAGCAGCAGGTAGCAACAACAATAACAGGGATACCCACAACAACAATGGAAGACGCCGTCGCCGTCGTCTCCCTGTCCAACTGCGGTGGTCAACTGTCCGCCTTAACCCGTCAACCACATGGCTAGAGTGGAGCGCGGAAAAAAGAAATCCAAAGTGGGAGTAGGAGGAGAAAGATGAGAAGGAGGAGAAGTGGTTGAGCGGAGCGGGGGTGGTGTCCTGGTCACGGCATTGCCGCAGTTGGAGAGTGCCTGACGCTGGACTCAGCTCAAGTAGCTTGTGTGCCATTTTTAGTATTTTCTTGTCGGGTTTTGCAGTATTTTTTTCGCTTTTCCATTGTGCGGCGCGTCGCTTGAACGAGCGAAACTTTGCTCTATTTCCGCCATCGTCTGGTCTGATGTTTTAGCGCTTCGTTAGTGGTGGAGGAGGAGGAAGCAAAGACGGGAGGAGGGGGGAGCCGAAGTAACGAAGCCGGATCAGATGATGGCCAGCCAGAGAAGCCACCGATTGCAAGTGCGGTTGTCAGTTGCTTTATGCGACTCGCGCGCCATCCGCTGTCCCCAGCTAGCTGTTTCCCCTCCAACACCCCCCGACCCGCACTTCCACCTTCTACCATCATCCTTCTCTTTGCCATCCTGTGCGCCTTTGTGCCGGCATTTGCCATGCAAAGCGAAAATGTTGTCGCTGTTTAATGTCAAGCGTAGACTTTTTTTCTACCACTTCAAGTGTGACTCTGTGTGTGTGTGTGCCAGTGTGTGTGCGTGTGCCAGTGTGTGTGCGTGTTTTTTCCCCCTGGCCAAGCACCATTGTTGATGACCCGCGTAGTTGCCCATCTTCTAGCTTGACCACTTCGCTTGTTTGCCCGGCTAACTGCAGACATTTTCATGCCCAATGCGTATTGCCCATTTCCACGCCCCCTCAATCCACTACAACTCTACCTCCCTCCCTCCGTCCCCCGTGTCCGTCTCAGTTGATGCGCTGTCTTGATGGATTTGTCTGGCCAAGTGTCGGTTCGCTGGGCTAACTAAAGTCGGGGAATGTCACAAGGATCCTTTAAGAGTCGACGGCGATGGCGTAAATTGTTGAGTTTGGTTTAAATACCGCGATGCAATACAACTAGTTAAACAGTTGGCCAGTTGGCATTTTTTACTTTAGAAGGGTTAACATTTTTAATTGATTTTAAATAAAGTAAAGTATGTATTCGGTTGGTATTAAATGCAGTCTCAATTGGTATTTTTATAGAGATTACAAGATTTATATTGAAGTTTTCTTAAGGTTTTTCTGTTTATGTTTCGTATTATTTGCAATTTATGAAATTTGATATATAAATTTTAAATTATAGTTCAGAAGGATGCACAAAAGTTTTAATAAAATAAATATATTTGAATATAAATTTCGCCATATTTAATATTTCATTATTTACTAACGAAACAGGAATATTAACAAACCGCAACAAGAATATGTGCTTCCTTTTTCACATTTGCATCAAGCTGTTATATACTATAGTGAATTTTGATCAAAACACAACTTGTTTCTTTATAGATTTTATATTCGAAAAAAATTCGATTGATTTTATTTCCGAAACACAAACTGAAACAGGGCAGATCTTCTTCTCTCCCTTTCTCACAAAGATTCTGTCATTGTCGATGCACTCAAACTACCGTTATTCGCGACCAGCCCAATTTCCTATATGGCATACAACCCTGCACTGAATTGGAGGGGAGGGAGGTCGAGAGTGGCGCCGCGAGCACAGCGAGAAACTCGGTACAAATGACAAGCTCAAATGGCTCAAATGTTTTTGTTGGCAATCATATTATATTTATGCACTGTTTGCATCTCACTCTCTCTCTCTCTCTCTGTGTTTCTCGTTCTTTGCTCTGGCTGTTCTACCCGTGATATATACGCTTTCCTACGCTTTTTCCGCTTCTAACTGGGCAAACAAAAGCCACCGTTTCAAGGGGGTTGTGCATGGGATGGAATATTGTGACCACTCTGGCCGTACTAATGCTCGTTTGGGTTAATCAAGGCTCGAGATTTCAAATTTTTTTTATCATTTGGGGTTTTTGGTTTTGTTTTTTCTTTTATTTACATTTTTTCCTACTTCTTTTTTGTGTGGAGTGTTTGTGATTCCATTTCGTTTATTTTGGTTTATTTGCTTTTGGGGACGATCCCCTTCACACAAATTGCATATTTTGCAACGGGACACTTTTTTCGTTGTATTCTGTAAATGTTTAAATATGCAATATATAGAGAGGTTTACACATATACGTACTCTCATATGCATATATATCCGTATATATATCAACATACAGTCCCCCCCCTTGAACAGAGAGCTTCAACTTTATTATTACATTTTTTATTTTTGTGGGTTTTTTTTTGTACATCAGCAGAGGGTTTAAAATCTGTGAGTGTGTGTGTGCGAGTGTCCGTGTGTGTTACGCCCTTTTTTCGGACAGTGCATTTTTAATATAATTTTTGCAGCTCCTGCATACCCCTGACAGCTCTCCTCCCCCATATCTCTTCCCCCTCTGCCCAGCAGCCTCAGCTGCCGCGGCCGCAATTTTTTCAGTTTTTTTTATTTTTGGTTGCTTTTTATCCATCCCCCTCATCCTCATCATCCCCGCCCACCCCACGCCCACTGGCAGCAACCTTGTTTGCAATGGGCGTGTATGTATTTTTTCCACATACGACATGGCAGAGTCCTGGGGGTTGGTCGCCGCCCAATGGCAACTGTCCGGTTTGCAGGTGGCCTCGCTGCATATGCGAAATGCTCACAACGCTTTTGTATTTATATCTTCCTCTTCCTGTTCCACATCCACCTCCCCTCCCCCCACCTCATTTCTCTACAGCTTTTTTTTTTGTTGCATTCAAGCTGGGTGTGGAGGTTAAGCGGACATTGGGCAGGGGGAGGAAAGTGGGAGTGAGCTGGGTTGCTCGTAATAAGCGGGCGGCATTGTCACGCGTACAACAACAAACGTTGCTTCGGGGGAGGGGACACAAAGACGGGGGGAAGGGGGTTGGCAACAAACAGGAAAAATACTTTTTGCCATATAAGCAGAAAGTATTTTTAATGAATTTTTATGCTGGGCGGAGTATTGTTTTTTAGTGTTTTTTTAATTAATTAAAAATATATTTAAAATTGCATAATATTTTAATTGAAATGGAGTAGGCTAGGGGGGTAAACAGAGACAATGGGGATGCGCCAGTAAACAGACACACACACACGCACACAAAGTGAAGGTGGATAAGCCCATATATGTAAGTGGCAAGTGGGCAAAAGTCTTTTTATCATGTAGAACTCTTGTGTGTGTAATCAACATGGCACTTTGATCCCGAGAAGTGTCTTTTAATTTCAAAAGAATATTTCTACAATTATAACGTAATTACATACGTAAAGGTTTATAATCCTTTATTATGAATAGTACTAGCATCAAGAGAAATGATTGTCAAGTTGTTATTAAAACCTTTATATAATAAAATAAATTCTGAGAATGCACCTAAGAATAAGCAGACTATATCATAATATTAAAAATAACCAATTATATATGTATATTATCATCATTTAAATGTACAAAGCAATTAAATACCATACAAATAAATTAATTATATCATTAAAAACTCGTTGTTTCTTTAAATAACTTCAACTTTTTTCAAAAACAGTTGAGTATTTCAATATATTTACAATGCAATCCTCAACCCCCCCCCCGTCTTTTTTTTTTTTTTTTTTCTTCCCTTCCCTCCCCCCTTTCCCGCCGCGGCCCCCCCCCCCCCCCCCCCCCCCCCCCCCCCCTTTGCCCCCCCTTTTTTTTTTTCTTCCTTTTTTTTTTTTTTTTTTTTTTTTTTCCCCCCCCCCCATGGGGTGCCCCGTTTTTTTTTTTTTTTTTTTTTTTTTTTTGTTCGGGAAAATTCTTTTTTTTTTACCCCCCCCCAATTATGGGGTAAAAAAATTTTTTTTTTTTGTGGGGGGGGGGGGGGGGGGCCCCCCACCATTTGAAAAAAACTTGTTCTGCTTGATCCACACAGTCTTCCTGCCTTTGGTACTCTCTTTTTGGCTCTTCCCAAAGAAGAGTTTAAACCTTGTGGAACACATTCCTCAGTTCTTTAGTTAATCCCCAATATATATCTTAGTCTAGCCAATCTATAGTTTTCTCAGCTGGGTCGCACTACCAGATACGGATGCTCTTCACTGGGGCACAGAAACTTCTCGAAGGGTTCTGGTAGCTGATTCGGTCTTGGTTTCAGCTCATCCGGCAGCAGCATGCTGTTCCACAGTTGATTAGAAACCATCGCATGGGTTCGTTGACTAAAGTGAAAGCAATCATGGGAGAAGATGCGCCAATCGATTTGCCCATCGGAAAGCATGGGCGATGTCATATTCGTGACCACAGGATGGGCCACGATGGCAAAGTCCTGCCGCTGAAACTCCGGCAATCGAGCCACAGCCAGATCCACCTCTTGCCAGCGCAGTATCGTGTCCTCTCGCTGGCGACGCTGGGCAGGCGTGATCTGATCGCTGCACAGGCAATGACAAACAATGCGTTGTATGGCGAAGCAAGGCAGAGGCACACGCTTCATATGCTTAAATGTGAGCAGAATATTGGGCACTGCAATCAGGTTGATCAGTAGGCGTGGCACATTGTCGCGCAACAGGCGAAAGGCTTTGCGTAAATCTCTTGCATGTTGATCGAGAAACAATTGTGGATCGTCCCAGTGACACATGTCCGAGCATAGATCGTTGCCGCCCACAAAGACAGTAACGAGTTTCCAGTGACGTTGCATGTCCACATGTGGATCGCGTTGCATTAGATCGATGAGCACACGTGCCTGATAGAGTAGATCGTGTGACATGATCATTGGCTCTGCGATGCTCAGGTGTGAGATCTGATGATTTACTACCAGAGCGTTACCTGTGGCGAACCCGTAGAGCTTTGGATTAAAGACCTTCAGTATGTTGGGTAGTGTTAGGAACGATCGCCAGCTTCCCAGTCCGCCGCCTGAGAAGCCCAAGCCGCGAAACTCGTTGAGCATGTGGAAATGCATTGGTGGACATGATACCATTTCCTGCCGATATTGAGTCACCAATTGCTGCTATAATATCAATGTCGCCAGGTCGCAAACACTCCACGGAGTTGGGTACTGTGGGGAACGTGTATTGTTCAGGGGGGCAGGGAAACGGGACTTTTGAGGGCTGCACGTTCTGCATTTTACCCTCACGCCTGGCACGTCTATTGATCATTTCCAGATTGTCGAGAGCCCAGTTGAGTGAGGTGCGACGTGAGTCAAGAAAGAGTTGGCGATAGTTACGATCCACATCGGTGAACTGTGGCAGTGTGTTGTGAGTGTTGTGCAGCTGCCGTGGATTGTATTTCTGGGCGCGTATGCCGACGCTGGCGATAAGATTGTTTGTGCGATCTGGACGTGGTGCACGAGGCACGCGAGCATCGCTGCATGTGATGAGAACCATCACAATAAGTGCACGTGCATTGCGACACATTACTGGCATGGTGGATTGCATGTGGATCGTAGATTTCTGTTGTATTTATGGTTTATTTGTGCACATCCAGTTGGTTAACGATTTAAAACATCTCCAAATTGACTGGCACGCAACTCGATGTGTAATTTAAATTGTTTATTTCCACCTACACAATGTCGCGTTATCACTTGGAACTTAACTCTTTATTTTGGTTATATTGGTTTATTCCCATCCTAGTCCTTTGACTTGCTCCCGCGCACTCGCAACGACTTCTTGACGCGTTCTCGCTCGAAAGGCAAATGCGGTGAGTGGTTAAAATGCCCCTATAAATGGAACCTCAAACAACATCCAATCTGTTGTTGTCTGAGTTCGCAGCGAACACTCATTTACTCACTCATTCCTTCCATAAAAAAACAAAAACAATTGCCAATATAGTAGGCTACAGAACTTGACTCGAATGCGTTGACCGAGACATTAACTACTCGCATGATACACCAAAAACAAAACCCAAACCCAAACTGAAACAGACGAAAAAAAAAAAAACGAAAACAAAAATATGAAATGACAAAGCAGATAGAAGACTGAGACTGAGTGACTGACAAAATGTGCCCCGATGTTGGACCCAGGCAACATAAGTGCGTTGGGTTCAAAGATATTGTCGAAAAAATGTACACATACATACCTGGTAAAAATTCAAGTATAATAATTACCTTGGAGCGGTCGCAAAAAAAAAAAAATTGATGCTACTACAACATGACAGAGACAACGCATAATGTTCATAATAAAACAATGAACACAATTAATTTATAAATAAATTGGAGCTGCAGTGACGTAGACTTTGGATGGCGCGTGGGGAACTACAATTGATCGAGGGAACCTAAGAACAGCACCCAAAAAAAAACTACATCATTATGGCATGATTTACTATAGAAGTGAAGCCACGTGTTGGTACGACTGGGCGAGTCAGCGACATACCATAAAAAAAGGTGTCATAGGCTCTAAATGCTCATGGGAAATATAAACTTAATTAATGAGTATAATGAATACATAATCGTATTCGTATTTGGGAATCTTTCGAATGTCCATTTTTTTATGAAACTTGATAAAGTTCTTCCCCTGCTCATAATTTTTTAATGTAGTCAAGCTTTCAAAAAATAATTGAATATAACTTTATAATCATAAAGAAATAGATTATTCTGTAAAAGCACTTTAGCTCTCACAATAACTTTATTATCCTCAATTTCCAAGAATATATTATAATGTAATGAATATAAAATATTATAATGTATAAAGCATTACGTTCCTGTAACCCCCCATCATAATGAGTTGATCCCACGCCACTGTGTTGCGATGTTATTTCTCTCTAGCTTAGATTCCATTTGAACAGTTCGCCCAATTGTCACGCTAGATTTTCAAGCTAAATATTTGCACATTAAGCTCAAAGTGAGTTTTGAAGCTGACTTGTTCCGAGTGATTTGAGAATTGTTAATAGCTAATTGTTTGCCCAGATATTTGGGGAAGGAACTGAATGTGATCTCGAGATTGCTAAGTGGATGATGAACTTAGGCAAATTGAAGCCTGTTTCAAGCTGTTGCTGCCATTTATTTTGTACTTGATATCGGTTATTGCCCAGCCAGAAATATATTTAAATGAATTTATTACAATCGAGTGGCGTGATCTATAAATAAGCCGACTGGCGTTGAGTCATGTGTATGCGGGAGGGCGTGCCTTGGATGAGGCTGATCTCCGCACCGAAGGTTAACTTATCCGCAAAAAGGCTGGCCGTGTTGGGGACTTCCACAAACGACTTCCGCACTTAACTAGGTACTACGCAGAAACGGTCGCTGCTGACTGGGGCAGAGCAGGTGACTCAAAGGCTGCCGCCAGATACGTGTCTCGCGCGGATCCAATCTCTTCTGCATGCTGTTCCACAATGCGCCAGCGACAACGGCATGCGAACGTTGACTCAGGTGCATGCAGTCGTGGGCAAAGAAGCGCATATCCAGTGACCCCTGTGTGAGCACTATGCCACTGACATTACTCAACACTGTGTGCGGCACAATGGCAAAGTCGAAGGAGCGGAACTCTGGCAACGACAGCACTTCAAGCTGTATGAGTTGCAACCTACGCAGTACATCCGGATAGTGTGGCAAAAAGTCTCCAGTCAGGCAGGAGCAAATGAGATTGGTGCGACAATATGAGGGAAAGTTTTTGAAAACCCTCTGAAAGTCAACCACACTGGGCATCATTATCCAGTTGATCAACAGGCGGGGAACATTCTCCCGCAACAAGCGAAATGTGCGATACAATTGCTGACGCTGTAGGCGTAGAAATGCTTCGGTGTTATCCCACAGGCACAGCTCAAAGCAGATGTCGTTCATGCCCACGAAGATGCTAAGCAGTTTCCAGTTATGATGCATCTGCACCTTCGGATCGGACTGCAGTCGCTCTATAAGCACCTCTGCCTGATATGGCAAGTCACGCAGAGTGACCATGGGTTCGGCTATATTGAACACAGATTGCTCTTTGTTAGCCACCAGACTATGGGTCCAGGCATAGCCATATAGCCGGGGATTGTAGAGTTTCAGTATGTTGGGCAAGGTGAATGCGGTGCGCCATGTATCAATGCCGCCACCAGTGAAACTAAAGCCACGACACTCGGTAAAGACATCAAAGAAATTCTCCGATATTATACTGTTCCCTGCAGTAACTGAATCACCCATGGCGGCCACAATATCAATATCGCCGGGACGTAGCCGTGAAATGTGTCTAGGTTGAACTGCCGATCGACCGTGTCGAACATCACAGGGAAAGGGAACATTCCATGGCACCTCCGGTTGTAGTTTTCCCTGCTCTCGATTGACAACCAACATGTGCTCCAAGCTGTTAAGTCGTATATTCATTGATGCATTCCGCATACCCAGAAACACATCGCGTAGATTATCCAGATTTGTGTAGTACATTCCCCCATTGCGTATGGCTCTACTATCGAACTGCACCTGCTTTATGCCCAGACGTGACAGCACTTGCTCCGAGTGATTCGGGATACGTTGCCTTAATGTATTGCAAGACGCTGAGAAAAGCAGCAGCTGCACAGCGAACTGAATGATGCGAGTCATGATTAACGGTGCGACTAAATCACGAATTACTTTAAGAAGAATTCGCACTTTAGCGATGCTTTTATATTATAATTATTTTCAAGTTATACCCCTTAGAAAGTCTAAAATAGGATGGTTTGAAATGCATTATAATGAACAATTAATAATTATTATTTTGTTAATTGTTAGGTGTTATACGGTTGAGTGTTATACTATTAGGTGTTAAATACTGCCCTGTGATCCTGTGTTCAACCCGATATAAATGCCACCATAGGTAGTAAGAAACTGGTTTAAAATTAAATAAATACACATAAAAAAAAACAATATTTCATCTGCAGGGTATTTGAAAGCAGTTACCCTAAACAGTTCGGGAATTTAAATGAGAAATTGAGGTTAGAAAGAGCAGCGTAAACTTTGCAATCATTAAGCAGGTCAAGTCTCTTAAGTCCCATCGAGTTTCTTTCATTGCCAGCCTAGAAATTACGCTATAAAAAAGGGTTTTCCCAAAAGTGTAGAATAAACAAACAGCAAATATTATTATATTGTGTAAATTTCTTCCACGTAAATAACGAAAAATGTTTCAAAATTTCATTCTCTAATTCGTCAGCATTTTAATTCCCTCAAATAATTTTAACAAATCTTATTTTTACAGATGCAGTTTCCTCTTTTCGAGACCGTTAATAGTATAACAATAATTTCGAATAAATCTCGAGATCCCGAATACTTTTCAATTAAAACATATCGCTGGTTGTTCGTATGAACTGTGTCTTAACGCTGGGACACAGAAAGTGCTCGAAAGGATTCTGCCAGGCTTTCGTCAAATTGAAGTCGGTCTTATCGAGCATATTGTTCCATAGCGTCTTTGCCAGTACTGCATGCCCGAACTGAGTGTAGTGTATGCAATCGCTGGCTATATAAGATCGATCGATTTCTCCATTCTTGGACCAGAGACTACTAAGGTTCCTGAGAATTCCATGGGTAACAATGGCAAAGTCATCGCTGCGAAACTCCGGCAGGTCGACTATGGCCAATTGCAGGTCGATCAATCGTCTCGCGGCATCATGATATTTCTCCTCTTCAAGTTTTTTGTAACAATTGCAATAGAAAGGAATACGATGCATGCATTCGGGTGGTGACGTTTTCATCAGCTTAAGTACATTATCCACATCGGGCATTAGGACGAAGTTGATCAACAGACGAGGCACATTATCGCGCAGAAGGCGAAGGGTTGCATAGAGCTGACGCTCCTCACGACGCAGAAAGGCATCCACATCCTGCCAGCTGCAGAGGTCGTTGCACATGTCATTGGGGCCAACATGAATGCTCAACAGTTTCCAGTGCTGTTCCATGTTAACCTTGGGATCCCGACGCATTCGTTCGATTAGCACATGTGCTTGGAAAGGCAGATCTTGTATGTGCAACATGGGTTCGGCTACATTGAAGCGTGAACCCTCTTCATCCACAACGAGTGTGTTTGCCACAGCGTAGCCATAGAGTTGTGGATTGTATTCCTTTAGTATGTTGGGCAGTGTGAGAGCTGTGCGCCAATTCTCGAACCCGCCACCAGAATAACTGTATCCACGATATTCCACTATCGAATCTAGGGGTCCCAAACTCAGCATACCGGTGCCTGCATTGGTAGAGTCACCAAAGGTCGCAACTATATCAATATCACCGGGCCGTAATCTACTAATATTTGTGGGCACCTCCGGTGATCGTCCGCCCCTCACATCACAGGGAAAAGCAACATCTTCAGGTACTGGTTGCTGAAGCTTTCCCTTCTCAAGTATCCATTGGCGAATATACTCGAAATTGGAGGTCGCCATACGCTGTGTCAGGTTCCGAACGTATAGCAGTGGCTGTCGCAGATGATAGTCCAGATCTGTGTAGTATAGCCCCGGCTCGAAGTGATCATACTGAAAGGGTATACGCTTGGCCCCCAATTGATCGAGTAGCTGAGTCGATCGATTCACATCCGTTACACTTGGACGACTCATTGTCGATACTATCAACTGAAGCATCAGTGTATGCAGTATGAAATCCATTTTCGTCTTTCCTCATCTATTGTCACAAGGCATCTAAAGAATTTCGCTTGCTTTGCGTCAGCTTTTATGAATTTCAAACTCTTTATTATGTTTATTTCGACAACATTGCAGTTCAGAGTTTATAGTTGGAGGTACGTACGTAAGTGTTGCGTAAAGTTGTGAGTGATCTATTTTAGAACTTTAATGGTAATTGTTGCAAGAATGAGCTTTAATACAGGGTGTCTAGGTATATGATAAGAAAGAACGAAGAAGAGATCTAACGACTTTTCGCTAATTATTCTAGCTATAGGGTAGAAGGGTATTCTAACTTTGTGTTAATCGAAAATGTATGTAACAGACAGAAGAAGTCGTGGCAGGCCTTACTAAAGGTATTCTTAATCACCATCAACAGCAGAGTCTGTCTGTCCGTCCGTTTGAAAAGCTTGATCTCAGAGACTGTAAGAACTATGATAACGAGAAAAGGTTTAAGTATTTATCAAGTTCTTCTCTCTTCTGTCATATGCAACACAAAATACTCTCAATATGAAGTTATATAAATTTAAAAAATGGGTTTGATCAGGTGGGTAGCAGGTATATCACAGTCGATCTTACTCGACTGTCGCTGTCGAGCTTGTTTTATTTACGTCTTGATTTTGTTTTCAGTTTTCATTATGTACTTTGCTTTGCCTATGTACCTATCTGTATTTATATTCAAGCAGCATCTAAACAGTCTGTTTGTAATGGATGCTACTTAGTAGTTTAAGTAGCCTCTATTTGCACAACTAATTAATAAATCCAATGAATGCTCATAAATAATTCATTCCCATTGCTTAGTCACTGTGGGATAGTTCTATTTGACATATATTTTAATGAAGTACAGGGAATGTCTATTGTAAATAGAGAGAACTATTTTAAATACATTATGAATAACAGTCATATTTAAATATACCCAACTTTATTGAGCAAATCTCACTGAATTTTCATAGCATATTTTGAGGCATTGTGAAAAATTTACATATACTAAGAAATGGCCAAAATCACATCGCTTGTAAATTGTTTATTTTCTATATATAATTTGCTTTGGTATGGTTTGTGGCTTATGCAGTATAAAGTATGGGGTTATTAATTAAAGTTATAGTTGAGTTTTGAAGTGCAACTCCCTCCCCATCTTCTTTCCCCCACTTTTCACTCGCACTTCCCACACTCAACGCATTCCACAGAGTTTGCCACTAAGTGGAACTCAATTAAATAAACGCAGCTGTCTACACTGTTCATCAAAATACCGCAACTCCATTTCATTTAAACTAATTGAAGCTCATAAGTTGCCTACAAATTGTAGCTGCTGTTGCAGTTGGTCTCCCTCTCTCTCTCTCTCTCTAATTTGCTCTGTCAACTTTGTTGCAGAGCGAGAAAGCTTTTTTTGGTTTTGGGAAATGTTGTTGCATCGTTAAGCAGCAGACAACGAACGCAACATGCCGCACACACGGTATGGAAATGGAAATTGACACATGTTTATTAATTGAATTTGATTAAGTGCGAGCGACCTGTTGCCAAGTCAAAATCAAGAGAGCGTTGGTAGATTTGTTGCATGAAAAGTCGCTCAAGCTGAGCTTTGAAGAGAGTAGAAGAGAGAGAAAAAGAGATGGCAAGAAAGATAGAGAGAGAGGGAGTAGTGAGTCAGTGAGCTCCACTTTGCTGAAATTGTAACTTGAGTAAAGCTCGCATAGAGTTGTCAACTCACTCAAAGACTCATCATACGCCGTCTAAAATACACTAATTAGTGATTAATTTAATCAAAGGCGCTTTTTGTTTTTAGTTTTAATTAGCAGATAATTTAGCAGAGCTTTAATTGGTTTGAAGGAGAATATGATTAAGTACGCTTTTAAATTTCTAATCTTTATGTGGCACTCTCTAGATGAAACAGAAAGATAGCTAACCCATAAAAACTTACATCTGTCTTAATATTTATAAATAATATAATAATAATTTTTTTAAATGAAGATATAGATAATATAAAGATATGTAGTTTACAAATGTTTTTTAAATACTGAATATATTTATAATTTCTTCATTTTCATACATGCTCCAGTTGAACCAACCTGTAAAACTAAAGTTTCTGTACTAATTTGCCTCCTAAAACACAATTGGTAAAGGCTCATTGCGCCAACCTTGAACCGCAAACTCGGCAGCACTTACACAAAATGCAACCAACCAACTTTTCGAACAGAAAAACAAAAAAAAAAAAAAAACAACAGAAATGTTAGATACTAAAAGATAAATCACAACTTGAACAGGCTGTTAAAAATACGTATTTACTAACAATTTTTAATTACATTTTAATTATAGCAATTATTAATCTATTGCAAAAAGCGTCATCCAGATACACGAAAAGTCGTGTAAAGAAAATTCAATGATGACAGAGATAGGCGAAAAGTTCCATTTATACATGAAAATTGCAAATTAATTTGAGGAATAACATTGCCAAAACGTTTTAGAAAAACAATTGAAATAAAAAATTTCTCTATATTAATAACAATAAGCTAAAGCTATTATTAATTGTTTTATTTTGTTGAATTATTGCAGTTAAAGCCAACGACTGCGACAGCACAATAAACTCATAAAATATTACAAAACTTTATAACCTCGCTGCAATTGCCAAGAGAGTAGCCCAATAAAAGAGCGCAAAAGAGGAGAGCAAAAGACACAGAGACACAAAAAGAGATAGAGAGAGAGAGAGGGCAACAGAGAGCAAGTGTTGAGTTCGGAGAGCCCAGCATAGTTGCAGTTTTATTAGTTCATATTTTGTTTATGCTTAAATTTCAGCAATTAAACATGAATAAGAAACCCAAACTTAGGCGAAGCGAATATTGAATGCTCTAAAAGATAAGAAATATATATACATATTCATTAATTTATTTATCAATCATTATTCATAATTATTATTTGATAATTATTATTTAGTTTTTTAAATTCTCAATAGTTTAAGGTATATACCACTTTTCATTCATTTATATTTATTTAATGTCGACAGAGAGCAGTTTGCGTAATATATTTAAATAAATTAATATAGTATAGTTTTAATTTATAAATGATATTTAATTTTTCTTTGCATGTGAAACCAATCACCTTATTAAGTAAGTATACCCACTATCAAAGGGCACTTGCAGACCCTAAAAAGCGCTTCAGTCGTGCAAAGGCGGGCTAGTTAATCATTGCACAACCGACAAACAACAAGCAACAACAACAACAACAACAGCAGCAACAAGCAGCTAAAAAAAAACTTTGCGACATTTCTGTATTCAGCGCTTCAAAAAAAAAATTACAAGTCCGTCAAGTTGGTCTAAACGTTGCTATTTGCTGGGCAGCTGATCAATAAGACGGGCCCCGCAAACGGACGAGGGACAGACAAGCCAGGTGAGCAGGTGAGTCGCTGCGTTCAACATACTCTAAGTGGGTTAACATTGTTGTAGTTGTTGTTGTTGCCTCTCTGATAACAGCGTGCAAACTTCAATGCGCGATGAGAGGCGGCAACGGCAACAGCAGCGTCGTCGTTGGCGCTTGCGCAGTCACCGCCGTCGTCGTTGTCGTCGCAGAGCGTCAAGGTCGACGCTATTGTAAAAGAAAGCGCCAACGCCGGCCTTGAAAACCAAACGAAATGCTAAAGCATGGTTAAAGCAAGCGCAGAAGAAGAAGCAGAAGAAGATGAAAAAGAAGAAGATGCTCGAAGTCAAAAAGCAAAGTAGTAAAAAAAATAAAAGATGAGATGCTGCTGCCTCATCAGAAATCATGCGATAAAATGCGATCGCCTCTGGCAGCAGAGTGTGATAATTGCCCCCGCCTCCACTCAGCAGGTTTTGCTCTCTTTTATTCAATCTGATTGGGGTTTTGCATAGGAATTAATGTTTCCGAACTATCGCGCAACAGTCGCGTATCATAAACTTTATGCTTGAGTAAGACAATCGGTTTGCCCCGAAACGTATCCATACATTTCTCGAACCAATTTATTTTGCAAACTTGTGCAACAAATGAGCTTGGGAAAAAGAGACACGCGAAAACAAGGCGCATACACAGACACACACAAAGAGCCGCAGCCAACAGCATCTCGAAATGTTTGCAAGCAAATAAAAAATGATAAAAAAAAGCGGGGGGAGAAAAAAACTAAAACTAAAAAGGCGAATCCGCGACGAGAGTTGTGAAAAATTGGGGTTAAATGGGAAACAAATGGGTTAATTGACATGCGCGCATGGAAGACAAAAGTGAATTGGACCAAAGTGCAACTTGTGTTGAGTGTGTGTGTGTGTGTGTGTGTGTCTGCGACGTCACAGTCGCTTCAAGCTGATCGAATGGATACGATATTAACGAAATTATACAAAAACCAGTTGGGAATCACAAGTGCTTATGCTGTAATTGCGTCGCACGGAGAGGGAGAAATTATATACAGACCTATTTTACCATCGATATACAATTAATTTGGTTATAGATTTGGTTTAAGCTTTAGTTAAAGGTTTAAATTAAAAGGGAGGCATACCGAAATTTTAGCTTTAAAATTGAGAGTATAGTTTGCGTTGCAATAGACGGACACACGGATACACGGACAGACGGACAGGGCCAGTTTGATTCAGATTCTGTTGATGCTGATTCAGAATATATAAATTTTGTAGGGTCGTACATATCTGATAAGGTGCGTTGCAAACTCTTGGCCAAAATGAATATACCTCCTGAAAGGGAATGAAGATGATTATAATCGCTTCTTAAATTTATATTATTATGGACTTACTCTATATTATTCTTTTATAACGTTACAATATTGTATGTTGTACCTAATTGAAAAATCAAAGTCTGAACTAGTGGAAGATCGTATGATAAATGCTTCATTAGTAGTTATGAATCTCAAATGATTATTTACAATGAATACTGGCATATCATCTATCCATTATACCTTCTTGCCATTTGTAATCTTAAGTTCTTAAGACTTTTGAATCGTTAAAGTCTCTTCTAAGCTTTTCATCTAATCTTAGCGCGATGAACCTTATTCTGGCACGTGTATTTGAGAGAGCAATCTACGTTCAAGGTTCGCGTGATTCTTCTTAACTTCCTCGTGCTTGACTTTTTGCTCTACGACTTTTCATTAAAGTTGAACATTAGAGCAAAGTCTGGGAAATGATAATTAAACGCAACTTAATTGTCATCAGGTATAAATTAAAATGTTGACAATAGTTTTTCGTGATCTTAACGATTGTCTTGAGTCGGAAAAACACTTTAACATGTTGTTTGTAATTCACATAAAGAAAATTGAAATAATTCAAATTGCGTGAAACGAGATTCGAATTTCATTTTATTAAATTCTAAAATTACACATAATTTAACTTGATTATTATGCATACATGATTTGCTATACATGAATCTCGTTTGTTCTGTGTAGGGTATATGTATATATTTCTATCAGTATTCTATATGTGACAAGCATATGTAAAACATTATGTTCTGTTTGGGAAACTTTTTCTAATGATGTAGCCTTATATAACAGTTTTAATGAGCACACGTCTATCCATCAATGCGACACACTCACCATAGAATAACAATTGTAATAATATTGTATTGCAGATCCAAGTTACTTGCAACAGTTCCAACTTCAGATATATTTCCCGAATTTAATTGAAATTAGTATTCTAGCAACGTAGTTTGAAGAAGTACAAATTCAATTTCTGTCTAGAAGTAAATTTCGACAATTTCTACGTACAATTTCTAATTGAAATCCACAAAATATCAAGCAAAAAATTGACAAACAATTTTGTGGTGGCACATTAATAATTTTATATATTCATTACGATTTATCATAGGTTTCTTTACTTTTTTTGTTTTGATTTTTAGAGGAAGCAACGAAAAAAATATCGCATTTTAATGAACATTTCGTTTCGTTTAGCGTGCAAGGCAAAAGCGTCGACCAAAAGCACCGCGAAAGCTGCGCGCGCTGCCCGCCGTCAGCCAAGTCGAAGTCGAAGTCGAGTCTAAAGTTTTTGGACGCTACGGGAGCTACGAGCTTGCGAGCGCGACAGCGTCGGCTTTGGGTGTTCAGTCGATAAACGAAGCTTGGCCGCGACACTTGGCTCAAGCGGAAGCGTTAACGTATAACACGGTAGGCCGAGCGAAAGAGAGAGAGAGAGAGACCGAGAAAGGCAGTGAACGAGCACGAGCGTGACGTGAGCGAGATAGTGATAGCGATAGTAAGACGGTACGCGAAGCAGCCAAACTTGGTAGACACAGTCGGCGAAAAGAAAAACAGAGTTGAGCTGAGCAAAGAAAATTGCAACACACTGCGAAGAGTGCGCGCGCTCGTCCGTCCTCAAGGAGAAGTTGATTAGAAGAGCGGTACGAAAAGAAATAGTATTAAACATGAATACCCCTCAAAATGCCTCAAATGGAACTAAGTGATTAAAGTGACCTACGAATTTAAAACTGAATGGAAATGTAAAATTGAAATTTCCGCATTTTTTCGTTCGTTCGAAACGAAAGACTCAAGACACAAACTTGCGCGGGTTGGCGGCGCGTGTGCGCAAATGCATGAAGCAGCCGTGCCGCAAGTGAAGTGCGTCTAGTGTATGTCTGTGTGTGTATGTGAGTGTGTTTGAGTGTGTGTTTTATTGACCAAAACAAATAAAGAAAAGCAAGAGAGAAGGTAGCCACGAGACCCGAACCAAGAAGAAGTTATTCAAAACTTTGCTTTGTTTCGTTTCATCTTGCAGCCAAAAGTGCAATAAAAACTCAACAACAAAAACACACGCAATGAAAACAAATAAAAACTGAACTTCACCAACGAAAAAACAGCAACCACAACAACAACAACAACAACGACAATAGCAATAACTGTCTTGCGGGTGCCCCCGCTACTGTTAACTCTCTTTAGTCCACTCTCCACTGTCCATCTGCGTCTTTTTTTGTTTGTTTTTCCCTCATAATATTTCGAAAAAGAGTGCACAAGACACAAGTGGATGGTCGATGGGAAATGGCATGGTACAGTGGACTGTGGGTAGGGACTGAACGGGATGGGGCAATGCAAAATATTGCAACACCGACAATGACTGCCATATAAACACAGTGTGTACACACTGTGCATAGATTGATCTACGGAATACTTGTTTTGATTGGATTCAGAGAGAAAGACAGAGAGTTGAGATCAATCAAAATGCCGATCCCTAACAGCGCTATCCAGCCCCATCAGAGAGTCCCACACAGACTCCGTACCAATTGCACATTTTCCCCACTTCACTCTCGAGTGTAACCCACTTTTGTTGTTAGCTGATCCAGGCAGCACTACCTCGCCAATCTTTATGCCATATCATCGTATGGGGCTTTCTAACCATGGTACTTAGACAAAAGTATGCGGCGTAAAAAGTGAGCAAAATTGTTACATGTTCATTTTATGCACCGCAACGCGAAATGACACAGAAAAAAACACAACACAAAAACAAAAGCAAAACGGCTGCAAAAAACTTACTAAAACTAACACAGAAATATCATAATTGTAAAATAAAATAAAGGAAATTAACTAAAATGCAAATAAAACGTTGCAAACGACACGATACGCTGAGCTGAGTAAAATGCCAAATGAAAAGCAGAAATTATAATCAACGAAAGAAAATTACATGTGCAGACAATGAGCTTAAGAAATTAACAAACATGGACTTTCCTAATGCCAACACAGATCATTCACGATGAGAAGTTGTGAAGTTATTAACTTGAAGGATCGAAAGAGTAGTCAAATTCAGGTGTTGAAAATGTGTGCAAATATTGATAAAAGAATCAAATTAACTGATGGATAAAGACAGAAAACCTTTTAGAGAAGTAAAAATATTTAAATATTTTTTTTTGGTCAAATCAATAGGTCGAATAGGTCGTTTAGCCATTTACCTAAACGTAAATATTTACTAGACATTTAATAAAGAGAAGCATAGATTCTTAAATAAAGAATAACTGTGAAGGAATAAAGTAAATGATATTATAGAATTTGAGCAAAGTAAAATACAGACATATATTTCTTGTAAGATTCTATTTAACCTATTTTTTTATAGAAAGAAATTGTTGTAAAATACAGACATATATTTCTTGTAAGATTCTATTCAACATATTTTTTTTATAAAAATAAATAGTTGTACATCTTCTCAAAGAGAATTATAAATATTTATAATATTATATTATAATATTTCTGCCTTTTTCCCCACATATCACATATTTTATACTTTGATCCCTTGTTGCAAATTGCACTTGGTAATTCAAATACCGCACTCAGAGTAAGTGTGAATGATGTAAACAGTACACAAACAACTAACTCTGGCTCAGCTGTTGCTGATTGCTGTTGTTGTTGTTGCTGTTGCTGCTGTTGGTGTTGCAGCTTGGCCGAAATGATCGCTGCTGGATTATATAAGAAGTGGCCATGCCACAAAACCGAATCGAACCGAAACTGCAGACAGAGCGAGAGAAAAGAGAAGTGCGGCCAGTTGGCAAAACGAAGAGATGGGCGAACATACAAACGAACGAACCAACGAACGATCAAACAGACAGAGAGGCAGACAAAGAGACGGACAGACGAATAGACGATACCGGGCAACTGGTGACAAGCGAGAGAAGGAGGAAGCAACTGTCCACGATCTCCACAGCTCGACAACTGGGCGACTGTGTGGCGTAGCATGGCATGGAGTGCAGTGTGGCTGCCGCATGTGGCACGAACTAAATACCCACTAACACTGCGCCGTGGCGAGTTCGGGCAAGTTGAGGCGACTGTTGCACAGTTAAATAAGCCATTAAACTGCATCAAGGTGGCAGCTAGCGAGGTAGGGGGGGCGTGGCCAGTCGCATAATCACGTTATTCTCGGCAAGTGAGAGAGAGAGGGTGTAGAGAGGGGTAGATGGCCAGCGCGAATGCAGCTCAGGGCCTCTTGGCCATAGTGCAGTGCATTGCAAAATTTTTTTTGCAAATTTGCAAATTAAATTCGCTGCATATGAAACACAATAACAACAACAGCATCAACTACAACAACAACAATAACACCTCACATACATCGATATTTTATAGCGCATATAACAAACATTTTTGGAACAGTCGCAATTGACGTTACCACGTTAACGTTTACGTCGTCGACTTTGACGCCGACGTCGACGTTGAAGACAAGTACTGCAGTCGGCGGTTGTCTGTCCGTCTGTGCGTCCCGCTAACCAGTTGGAGCAACCTTGGCGTTGTTTTGCTTTTGGCGCTGCGCTTTACGTTTTTTGGTTGATTATTTGGGTTTTTTTTTTTGTATTTATTTTTGAATTTTACTTTACACTTGCATGGGGTGTAATTAGTTCAATGTGCAGTGAGTAGTGCATAAATCGGAGTGATCGTTGGGGGTTTCCATAGGTCAATATAATTACTTTGACCTTTGTCAATAAGGCTGAAAAAATTAATATATTTTTGAGAAGAACTACTATTGAAATGTGAATTCAGTTTTTAAATATTTTAAACTAAAGAGGAAAACTCCGTAAACCTTTGGAATTAATGCAAATATTTCAGTTATTAATTTTCATTTCTTTAATTCATTAATTTTACTTTGAAAATAAATGTAAAATATTTCTTACTTTTATCAAACAATTCAAACTTGCTCAATAACAGAAATTATAGACGAGTATTATATTACTTTATATTGTAATTTAATGCTAACATAATTATACACATAGAAAGGGCACACCAGGCAAGAGTATCACAACTTCGACTATCTACACATTTTATTATTCTTGTTTCTATTTATTTTTCGCACAGAAATTACGCAAAATTGTGTTTTATATTTCTGGGGCTTGGACAGCGTGTTTTAATGTTGTTGTCTTTTCATTTTTAATGACATTCCCCACTCGACATTTTGAAGCAGCAGGCGCAATATTTTTCGAGCCCGCCTTTTCGCGGGTTAAAATCGAATCAAGACGAAATTGTTGTCCTTTGCGTCATCTGGCACAATGTTAAGCAAACAACAACGAAAACAACAAACACAGCGAGACAACGAGACAACAACAGCAGCAGATACGTCAATTTATGACCACGAATTCGTGTTACTAACCTTACTCAAGTTTTTTTCGGATAAGCTTTTATTTCTTTTTAGAGTTTTAACTTTCCAACGTTTTATGGTCTTTTTGTGTGTGTGTGTGTCTGTTGTGCGTTGTGTTGTTTCTGTTATTATAATTGTGGCTGCTGCTGCTTCTGTTGTTGTTGTTGTTGCTGTTGTTGTCTTTTCTAGTTAGCCGGCTCATTTGATTATGTATCTAAGAGATGCCAAGATAGACTGGTAAGAGAGCCGCATATGCCTCATATGTATGTGTGTGTTCGCTTACGGATTTCAGCCGAAAATGAGCTGGCACACATCGTAGTGCTTAAGTAGGTCAAAGTCTAACAACGAGGCCATTGATTTTCGAACAGGAGTTGCCAATAGACTTGACACAACACTATATTATAATTAATTACATTGCAAGGATTTCATAAGACACACGAAATATAAAGACATAGAAATGAATGGGAAAATAACTCAAGTCAAACTAAGAGAAAAGATTAATTTCCAAAGCACTTAACAGTTGCACTATGTAACTTAACATATGTTATACATTAACATTATGTAATTAACATAGTTCTTTTTCAAATGTTACAGTTAACGTAGTCGTAGTAAAACATATATTTATTATATATGCAATTAAAATAATTTTGTAAAGCCATTTACAATATGTTATTAAAATAGTTCTACAGTACAAAGTCAAGGTTGTTTATATAAAGTTGGCTAATGAAAGCTACAGCTAGTTTAAGTCAGCAAATTTAAGTCTATGATTATTTGTCATAGCGAGATTTATGAAGTACTTAAACCGCCTTCTGTCTTACAAAAGGTTCAGGCACATTAAGATAATTAGAAATTTGAAAAAAAAGCAATATAAGATTTGTATAGGATATTAAAATAGCAATAAATACGGTAAACTCATAAAGATCTAGTATGCATTTTAATAACACTTTGTTTATTTTTAACAAAACTTTATGACGATGTTTATTTAGAGATAATTAGCTTGAAAAGTGTAATTTTCGAACTGAAACTAACTTGGTCAGCTGATCATAGAATTGTAAGATGAGTTTTAACGACACTGGCGTTAATACAAACTACAAATTTAGACGGTCGTTCCGGAAAACCCTACCCCGGCAGGTTCTATTTACCTCCGCCTTTCACACTCCATTTCACAGCACTTTATTTGTTCATTCTAAACGCAGCCCTATACGTTGATAGATATATGTGATAAATATGTACGTATATAGATGTGTGTAACACAGACTCAAGTTGCGAGTCTACTGTACAGAGCAGTGTGGGCTCGTATTGCCATATTGTTATTCAAGACGCTTTGTCTTCTCATGCGCGCCGTCATTTGATTTTTCCGTATTGTCATTGTCCGAGTGCCCCACGTTCTGGAAACTTTTGTAATTTGCATTTACCGACATGCATAAATAATGTATGTAAGTAAAGTGAAATTCACTTCGAAACGAATATTCCATTCCCCATTGTTTATGCACATGCACACGAGAGTATCTCAACCTGTCACTCGCTCATTTATCTGTGACTTTTGTCAATATTTGCTGAATCAGTTTCAGTTGAGTCGCAATTGACTTTAGCTTTATCTTTAACTTTAACTTCAACTTTGAAGTCTTGTGTTAATGTGCAATTTTTGCATTTATTCAGTTGACTGCAGCGATATTTCAATGACCCATCGCAAGTAACCGCCCCCCGTTCACAAGGTTGTTCTGAGAAACCTCATTAACTTGTTTATTTGCTCATCTTTACGGCCAATTCTTGTATTTGCAAATGCAACTTTACAAACAACAAGGTCTTTACAATACCAATTAAGGTTGTCAGGTTGGGCAGCTTGTTGAGGCTTCATTCCAAGAAGGCGGTTCTATTGATCTAAAGGTGAAACATTTATGTTGCCAGCAAAATGTTATGCGATCTTAAATGTTGAAAGATGTTCAGTTGTAGAGTTTACTTCTATAATATGTGATATTAACAAATAAAATGTCTCAAAATATCTCAAGTAAATTGTGGTTGGAATTACCAAGTGGATGACTCAACAAATTGGAGCTTCATTAACGCAAATTATATTGCTCTCTCATCAACCGAAAGTTCTTAAACGTTATACTATAATCGCTTTTGCTATAATTCTTATTTCAAAGGTTAATGAAGTGCCGAGAACAGCCGAGAAGATGTTGACAAATCTCATTACGGAAAACTAACAAAGTTGGGATGATTTAGCTTATGATGATGACAGTGTTATTTACTTTCATATTTAATTTGTCATATTTCTCTAAGAAGAGGTACAGAGAGGGCACTGAACTCATGGACAGAGTTAACAAGTTGCTAGTTTAATTTTCACTTTCAGAAATGCCTGAATGAACGTGAATGGGGTTTTCGGTTACCAGGCGAATGCCTAGAATTAGCGCCAAGTTGTGGGTCCGGGTTACCAATGTGTTCCCAATTATATTTTTAAGTTTTTTGTTTGTTTGGCTGCCAGAGCGCTTTGTGTGCCTTGGCACGTGTCTGTCATAAAGCAGAGCCCCAATCAATAAAATACATAACCGTATAAAGATTTATTGACGCAAGTGATTACCCGATTAAATACATACAAATTCTTTTTCGATCGTCCCCACAGAACATTAGCAACGTTAGCGAGAGCGAGAACGAGAGAGAATCAATTTGGAAGAGAGAAGGAACACCCACACTCCACAATCACACACACACACAGAAATCACAACATGGCGGCCGTTGAAGTGCGCAACGGTTATAAGTACTATGGCTCCAAATCGAATCCCAAGATTGTGCTCAACCAGCTGAATATGAACGTCATGCGTGGCTCCATGTGAGTTGCATTCATAATGAGCGCAAATCTGCGTGATCAATCAATCGATCGATCAATAACAATTTGATTTCTCTCCCCTCTCTAGCTATGGCCTCTTGGGTGCCTCAGGTTGTGGCAAGACTACTCTACTCTCCTGCATTGTGGGTCAACGTTGTCTCAATGGCGGCGAAGTCTCTGTGCTGGGCGTAACACCCGGTGAACCTGGCAGTGGTGTGCCAGGCTCGAGAGTCGGGTTTATGCCCCAAGAAATTGCTCTGGTCGGGGAGATGACCGTCAAGGAGACCATATTCTATTTTGGGCGCATTTACGGACTGACAGATGAGAAAATTCGTGAAAAGTTCAAGCTACTAAAGGAGCTGCTGCAGCTGCCGCCACCACGACAAATGATCAAGCAGTGCAGTGGAGGACAACAGAGACGTCTGTCCTTTGCCTGCGCCATGATACACGATCCCGAGCTCTTGATACTGGATGAGCCAACTGTCGGTCTGGATCCCATGCTGCGCGAGAAGTAAGTGTGGATGATCTTCTATAACAGAGCACTAACTAACTGCCTTCTTGCTCTTACAGAATCTGGGACTTCCTGGTGGAAACTACCAGGAATAGCAAAATGGCTGTGATCATTACCACACATTATATTGAAGAGGCCAAGCAGGCGAATTACGTAAGTAGAGAGAGAGGTTATTAAATATAGCTATAGAATGAATATCATTATGAAGAAATCTCTTTTGAGTGGTAAATGGTTCAAAGAGAATTCAGACTAGAAAACTAACAGAACACTTCAAAAACAAATAGGAAAAGAGTATCAGAGTTGATCAACAGCCTTCATTACTGTTAAATAATATTACATTATGTTATAATTTTCATTTCAATATCACATTCCTAGATCGGCCTCATGCGCAATGGAGTTCTACTGGCCGAGGACACGCCCACCAATATCATGATCAAATTCGGCACACAATCCATTGAGGATGCTTTCCTCATACTCAGCCAGCGCCAGGGTAACGAGGATGAGTTGGCACAGATATTGGATCACAATCGCAACAATCCGACGTTGCCCACAGCAGTGTTGCCACCGGAGGTAATCGATACACATGAACACCGATGGCAGCCGAAAAGCCACCGATACCGATCGATGATGAACCACTAAATGAGAATCGCAAAAAGATTTTCTTCACTACCAAGGGACGCATCAAAGCGCTGATGACAAAGAACTTTGTGCAATTGTTCAGACAACCCTCGTAAGTTACCAGCCATGATATAGAGAGTTATCCTGCTAATCGAGATGCTTTTCTAGGGGCATCATTTTCATGCTGCTGTTCCCCATTATACAACTATCCTGTTTCTATTTGGCCATTGGTAAAACTCCCAAAAACCTCGAGCTGGGCGTCTTCTCGGGGGAGGTGGAGAACTATTCGGAATGCTTCGATGAAAACTTGCGTATGATTAACAATATCAACGATACCTGTCAGTTCCATAAGCTTTCTTGTCGCTATATACGAGAACTGGGCGATGATATAGCCATACGAAAGTATTACGCCAGCGAAGAGGCTGCCCTTGCGGATGCAAAGAAGACAATTACCGTGGGCTACATTCATTTTGCGCACAACTTTAGCGATTCCATTGCGGAGGTAATCGAGGATGGAATTTATGCTGCCGACGGATCGGTGGATAATGCCGAATTGAGTGTTCACATTGATATGACGGGTAAGTTCGATGATCTAAGATCTAGCAAGAGGTAACTCCCCATTCGATATGTTCTCTTACTTTCTCTCTCTCTCTGGATAGATCAACAAGTTGCCTACTATATGCAACGTAAGCTGCGTGAAAGATTTAGCGACTTCATGAACGCTGTGGTGCACGAGTGCAACGTGTCGGCCGCTTTAGTTAAATTGCCTGTGCAGTTCCAGGATCCCATTTTTGGAAGCACTGATATCGAGTTTCAGCAGTACTGTGCCCCAGGCGTTGTTATGACGTGAGTCGATAATTATCGATAAATAGTTAATTATCTAATCTAGATATTCCACTCTCTAGTATGGTCTTCTTTTTGGCCACTTTGATGACCGCAACTGTTTTCATCGGGGAACGCATGGATGGCATCTGGGATCGTACCCTGCTGGCTGGAGTTTCGGCCACTGAAATGCTTTGGGCTCATTTGCTTACCCAGCTGATTATTATGACACTGCAATCGTTTGAGGTGATCATGTACATTGGCATCGTCTTCGATACGTATAACAATGGAGATACGACTACGTTAATAGGGTTGCTTACGCTAACAGCTTTCTGTGGCATGTTGTTTGGTAAGTAATTGATCGGTATAATCGATAAATAATCGTTAAGATAACAATCGACAACTTTAATCGAAATTACTCTTTTCTGCAGGTCTCTTCATATCTGTTTTCTGTAAATCCCACACAGAGGCTAATTTCGTGGCCACAGGCGCTTTCTATCCGATGATTATACTCTGCGGTAGGTGCTCAACTATCTAAGATTCAGGGTTCTTAAGAGATGTTTTCAATGCATTTCAGGTTTGCTGTGGCCCCTGGAGAGCATGCCACATTTTCTGCAGGATCTGGTAATGGTATTACCATTTACCATACCCTCGATATCGGCGCGCAATGTCATCGAGAAGGGCTGGAGTATCACAAACGAGAAGGTCTACAACGGCTTCCTTGTCATGGCCGGCTGGACCATAATATTCTTTGTGTTCTGCCTGATGGGCATCAGACGCAAAGCGTAGTGGGGTGTGACAGTGTCCATTTATTTACTTGGGGGTCCTTCTAGGTGTATTAGGCGTATTAGAATTTCCCTATAGGCGATTTTATGTATGTATATTGTCATAGTATCTATATAATTTAATAATTTACGAAAGCATATCACTCGCATATCGCAGATTCTCATCAAACACACACACGCACACACACGCACACATTTGAAATACAAATCATCAATGCATTGCAAAAGCAGTCTCCCAGGGGGTAAGCAATCCCTTGCCCCCTTACTAAAACATAAGGTCTAAAGGGTGTCTCACAGATATTTATAATGTACAGCAGAACATTCTCGCATTCATTAATTTTCAGCTTAAGTAATTCCTATGTAAATAGCCCAACAGAAGGAAACATTCTGCTCATCTATGTATGTATCGTACTAAAAGCTGTTTAAGGCATTTGGCAACGCGATTAACTGCAAATTCCTTATAACAACATTTTAAAAGCAACCAAAAAACCACAAAAATAAAATTCTTCTATGGATAATCGAACTTAAAAAAGTGTTTTAATAATTGAAGACTAATTAAGTGAACGAACCAGGCCTGATATAAATTAAGAACATAATATTAAACTCAAACTTTAAGTTCAAGTTATTAACTGCAGGATATATGGATATATTGAAAAAACTTTGGAGAAAACCTTAACATAATTCAGAAAATGAATCAAGATTATCTTTAATTACAACTATTTTCAGATATGCATCATTTGATAGGTATTCCATAAAGTACTTTAGATACGATAATCGATAAATAACCGACTATCGATAGATCTCACAATAGCAGGTAAATAATCAACAGTTATCGATAAACAACTTCGTGATAAGTATCATTTAAAAACTACAGGTATTTTATAAAGTACTGAAGATTACTCGATAGGCAAACCGATAAATAATCGATAACGATAATCGATATGAGCGATTACATGTAAATACTCATTAAAGACAATCGATAAAAATATCGATAAGCAATCGATAACTATATTAACTAAAAGTGCTTTAGATTAATCGATATTTCATATTCAATAATTCAAATATAAATTTCTTCTCTTAAAGTGAGATAAAGTGAAAAAGCATCAAAAGAAATCGAAATTTAAATAACTGTCAACAAGTTTTCCGATGCACGACTCAATATAAAATGCAAGCCAGCGCAAAACTAAAGCGAAAGTTATTCTTGCACCTCCCCCCAAGCACCGCCTGTTTTGTGTTTTCTTCTTTTTTTATACCTCCTCTAATGTATATAAATATCTAAAAGTGTGTCTGAGTGGGGGCCAAGGACAAGGACACGTTCACGACGGCGTCGACGCGACGACGACGACGACGTCGACGATGAAGAGGAAGTCGAGGACGTGGCAAAGTTGCTGACACACTTCGGGCTTGAAAATAGCTAGACAGAATGTCTGCTCGGTTGGCTGCCCCCGAACCCCTTCCCCATCCTCGCGGTGGCACTGGCCTGCCCCAGTCAGTGGCCCGTTAAGCTGCCTTCCCTGGCTGGCAGACAGTCTGCCGGTGTCTACCAACAGACATTTTTATTACAAAACTTTATCTTTGCCAAATACGAAAACGACGACGACGATGACGACGACGACGAGGAGAAAAAATACGGAAAGACCAACGCCAGCTCGGCAGCTGTGTGCGGTGAATGAAGCGGGGGTGTGGCTGGGGAGTGGGTGAGTGTGTATTTTGTGTGTAGGTGTGAGGGTGTGTTGTGGGCCAGGGCAGACCAAAGTGTCGCCGCTTGCCATTTATATAAGTTGCATAAAATGTGCAAAAACAAGCACAGAGAGCGAGAGAGAGAAGAGGAAAAATAAAGGAAAAACTTTTCCCACTGAATTTGTGGCCAGAGTGTGCTTGAAAATTTGCTTCAAAACTTGTTGCATTGCGTTCGGAAAATGCGGGAAAATATTTCAACAGTTGAAAAGTATCTGAAAGATACAAGTTGAATTAGTCGAGTGTCAAGCGGAGTATTAAAAGTTACGATGGTATTTAATCAGGGCTGACAATAGAATGTCTGATTGGAAATATTATGAAAATTCTATGAATAATAAAGATAATAAATTTGAATTAACACTTTAAATAATATAATAAGATAGTTGTGTTATACATACTTTAGGGGAAACTTATTTGAACAACTTTACTGATGGCATTATAGCTAAAATATTAACCTTGCTTTAATTCATGACACTTCAAAACACGCACGAAATCTAGAGTCGAGTGTGATCGACTGTGAAAAGTAACGTTTCTTGTGTTGCATACTTCGCAGGAAGCGAAGTTGTTGTGTTGACCAACAATGAACAAACCTTTAAATACGCTTGAAATTCGGATTAGATCAATTTCTAAAATCTAAAACAATGTGTGTGCAATATTTACACATTTTTTCATATGTTTTTGGTAGTTTTAGGTTCATTCGGACAGACAGACAGGCGTACCTGGCTTTGTAAATATATCCTCGGCTGTTGATGCTGATTAAGAATATGTATACTTTGTGGAGGTCGGAGATGCCTAATTCTACCTGTTTTCTCAATGGGTATTAGATGTAAAGATACACCCTACTCGACTAACTCACGCAAATTAAATTAAATTAAGTATACGTTCCATCGTATGCAGAACAGGCAAACATTGCATTGTTATCTAGTGTTGAATTTAATTCAAGTGCAGCAAAAAAATAAACTGCTGAAGTGAGTGAGTGAGATAGACATATAAAGAGAGAGACCGAGGGTTAACAACAAATAAAATCGCACAAGTTGCGAGTAGGTCAAGTCGCCTGGGTGTAGGCCACAAAAGTTTTTCTAGTCTCGACAACAAGCACAACAAAAAACCAATGTGAATGTCTGGTGTCCTTCACACTGCACGAACACCCCAAAATGCTACCCTTTTCCTTCCCTTACCCTCCCCTGCCCTATCCTCCTCCTCCAGCTACCACACACAGCTTACACTGACGCTAGTCAAAGTTTTGTTACAACTTTCGCTCCATTTAATATACACATTGCATACTACGTATTTGCTTCTCTGGTTGCTTTGTGGGTGATTTTGTAATTTGACCTTCAAAACAATTGCACAAACACACACACAGACGCACACACACATGCGTATATATGTATTTCTAGAGTAGGTCTTATATTTATATGCAAATTTAATGAAGGTAAAACTGTTTTGTTTATGTTTCGTCTTTACTTTGCGGTCAACAATCTCTCTGTGTGTCTGTGTGTGTGTGCGTCTCCCCATAGACACTGCTACACACTGCTCATGTGTGTGTGTGTGTGTGTATGTGTATCTATTGGCTCTCTTGCCAGCCGTATTGTTTGCCTTGTCTGGCTGCCTTGTTTTCGGGCAGCTTTAACCAAAATGTTCTGCCTCAAATTTTTGTAGACTAAAGCTGCAGGCGGGACAACCAAAAAAGACAAAAGCATGTCAGAAAGTTAGGTAAACTCTGCACACACTCACACACAAGTTAAGGAGACAATGGAAACAAAGGTAAAATGTTGTTGAAACTCCTTCATTGTTGCTCATTGTTTTAAGTCTGTAAATGAGCATCAGCTCTTTAAAGTAAACCATGTGTGGCCTGTAAATGCATCTGAATCATTGAGTGACCAAAAAAGAGAATACTAAATAGATACTTGCAATAGCTTTTTTACTTTAAGCCTTATAACACTAGAGACTCTTGACTAGTATAAACATATTTTGTTCAGCTGAAAGAAAGCTATTTATGATTTTAGCATTAACTTTTAAATTGTAGGCAAAGTTCTTATACCAACTTTCCTTCTTTTTGGGTTATTTTTGCGTATTTCAAGTTTATGTTATAATATTTTCCCCTTTAGAAAACCTAAGTGTAGTTTGCTTTATTTCAATTGTGGATTGGGGCAGCTGCAGCCAGAGAGAAAACAGTGAAATAAAATGTTTGCAATGTTTCCGTTGCAGGTCAATAACAACACTGGCAAGTCAAGACTGTTCTCTATACTCCATACAGGGATTGGCCAACAGGCAAATATATTTTGGCAACTAAATCAAAACCGAAAACGTTCAACGTAGAGAGACAGAGACGGAGAGAGAGAGAGAGAATGCGACAATAAATATGAACAAAACTGGGTCCTACACTAAAAAAAAAGACACAGAGGATAAGGGTGGGGGGAATTGATTTGAAAGGCGCTCAGTCAAAACGACCAAGCAATCAATGAAGGACGAGGATACGGACATGGATTCGTATTCTGGATACTGAATCGTTGGGAAAAAACGGAATCAAACTCGGACATGGATGAGGAGCTGGCATAGCCTTTGCATTTCATTGACCCTTTAAATGGCAAAGATGAACGCATACACTCACACACACGCTCACACACACTCAAAAAAATGCAGACTCACACACACACAGCTGCTGGCTGTCATGTCAGTTGAGCAAAAGTGGTGAAAAATTTGATTTGGGAGTTTATTCAATTTGCTTCATGTTTGCGCGTGTGTGTGCGTGTGAATACATATATATATGTATGTATGTATGTATGTATGTGTCTGTGTGTATGCAAAAGTATACAGCTGTATGTATGTGTGTGTGTGTGTGCGTGATTGTTGTTGCAGCTTGTAGCCTGAAGGGGAGCGAAGCCTTTAAGTGCATGTTGTGCTCAGAGAACGTAAGAGGGAGACAGGGGAAGGTGTAGAGAAAAGGGGGAGTAGCTCGGGGGGGACTGGCTGACTGCCTTCTCTTGCAATATAATACAATCAACATTGGGCTTCGACTCGATACGCATTCAATGCGTTTGCATTTGCGTTTGAGGTGAAGCTGAAGCAAAGGCAGCACTAGCAACAGCAGCAGCAGCAGCAGCTGAGGCAGCAACTGAGGCAGCAGCAGCAGTGGCTACCGTTGCGTACGCTACACACACACACACACATACACTTGTGCACTCTCTCTCAGAGATGGACACTCACACAGCTGCACACATCTGCTGCTTTTTCTGCCCATATGCAGCGCCATTTTATGTATAGGCTCGTCATATTCGCTCTCTCTCACTCTCTCGCGTTGCGCTGCGTGCGCCTGCGACTAGCTGCATTTCACTCGCTCACTGCGTGTTTATGTATAGTGCACAGGCACAACATGCATGCTCGCCTATGTATGCAGCAGCGGGAGCATGGGTGAATGGGGAAGGGGAAAGAGAAAGGGGAAAGAGGGAGGTTGCTAGGCTGCCTGCTGCCTGACAGGGTCGACTGAGCACACATGCGTTTGGCCTTTTGCCCGGCACACATAACTACCGCCTCCTGCGCCTCCTGGTTGCTGCGACTGCTGCGGCAGCGACAACGACATCGGCAGCGTCAGCGTCGCGTTTCGTATCGTTCGCTTTTTGCTGATTGGACTCGCACATTGGGGCAATTGTGATTTGTATTTGAGACTTGTTGCTTACCTGCAAAAAAAGGAAAGAAAAGAAAAAAATGTTAATTAAAAGTTTAGAAATGACATAAGATATTTAATTTATGAATAGAAATATCAAAACTATTCAGTAGTTTTCTAATGAATAATAAGACCAGTAATACAAATATTTAGTAAATGGCTGCGACCCGTGAGCATTTTAACAACTAGGCACTAGATTTAGCATTAAAGGTAAAGCTGCGAGTTTTGCAAAAACAATGAATAAAAATATCAAAATATTCTGTATTTATAATAATATCGGAAAAATAAATAGTTTTTCTAACATCATTTAATGCTAGGCATCAAGAATATTAAGTAATTTATGTATGTATGTATAGGTTAAGAAAAAACATAAAATTATGGTTATGGGTTTAATTTATGCTGATTATTTAGTCGTTATAATTCTCCATTAAAAGAACAAGAATTTTATTTCGTTAATTAATTAGTTTTTTCCTTTATAGTTTTTTCATTGTTTAATTCTTGATCACACCCTAAAAAAAGTTCGACAAACCAATGTAGAAATAAACCCAAATTAACTTTCCGATTGATCCCTACTTTTAAAACTTTAAATACAAATTAAAACCGTTTAATGTTTAAATCAATATTTCTTTTTTTTTAATTTTTTACTAAAATTATTTATAATTTGCTTTCAGCTTCATTCAAATTATTTTTACCGTGTATACATTCCTCATATTTTGTATATATATTCAACAACTTGCCCCAATGTGCACAAAGGCAAACGCTAAAATTGCGCCTCCAATGCAGCGGCCGAAAAACAACAACAAGAGTGGGGGCAGAACTCGCAGCAGCAGCAGCTGCAGCAGGCGAAGAGGCGTGGGTTAGTCGCAGCTTTGCAGCGCGTTGGAAGAGTCGCGACGACGACGTGGAAAAAAAGCCGTGGCAGAGGCAGGCGCAGCGGAGGCGGCAGACGATGCGTTCAGAGGAGGGGAAGGGGGATGCACGGGGGAGCTCCTCGCACACGCAATGCAACACACACCAACAGAGCAGACGACGCACAATATGCGGTAAATGGGGGAGGCACATGAGGTTCTGCTGTCGTTGAGGGAGTTGGGAAGTAGGGCCGCTCTAGGAGGAGGCGTCCGACCACCCAAAAACAATGGACAGGCACTAAAATGCAGTCAAAATGAAATGTGCACAACACACACACATACACACATATACACGCACACAGTGAGGCAAGCACACGCACATAGCACGTTCTATGTACGAACAGCGGATGGGGCTATGTATCGCCATTGACCAGGCGCCTCTTTATGGCTCGCTCTCTCTCTCTCTCTCTCTGTCTATCTCTTGCTCTTTCTATCTTTCTCTCTCTCTTTTGGCCGTTGCTGTGCTGGTCGCACTGGTGTGCGGGCCTCTGGGCCGCCTCGCTTGTTTACCAATTTATTTTGCGCACAAAACGAAACACGGAAAATGCATGAGGCCCAAAACGAAGCGAGGAGGAGAAAGAGACAGAAACAGAGAGAGAGACATGTGCAGGGGGGGGGCAAACGCAATGGATATCCACAGTCATCGCACTGGACCCGGGCGCACACACACACACACAAATACATACAGCCCAAAAAAAATTGCACAAATTTCAGTTCGATTTTTGATCCATAACGCTGAAAAGGCTGCAGTCGCTATCTCCGGCTACCTCGCCCCTACTACTACAATTTCCTACTCTCTCACTCTCTATCTCTTTCTTCCTCTCTCTCTTTCTCTCTCACTCTCTATCTTTCTCTCTCCTTCTGTTATTCGTTCGTTTTCATTTTGCGGCTGTTTCAGTTGAGCTTTTCTTTATTTTTTTTTTTTTGTTGATTCTCTGCTGTTTTTCCTCTTCCCGTTTGCCACTTTGTGCGTAGATTTTCCTTTGCCCTAACTACACTTTTTTCTTTTTGTTTGTCGACCGTTAGTTTTTCCTATTCGTTTTTTTAAATCGCGACTTGCGCTTTGATAGCGCGACACAGCAAGTTTCTCTGTTGGGTTTCTTCTTCGTTTTTGCTTTATTTCGCCTACTCCAAAATTGAGGTTATTTTTTCTGTTTTTTTTTTTGGCAAGGGGGGTCTGTCGTAGTACTACGTACTGGGCGCACATTGTTAGTGAGTTCTCGTAGTATGCAGCTGCAAAAGTCAACGTGGAAACGCAGAAATGTGGCACAAAGGACATGGAGCAATGTCTAAAAGCCAACAAGGAACCAAGTACACGATGTTGCAAAGGTTTTCAGAATGGAAGACAGAGTACACTCGAAAAAAAATACAGTACATATAGTGCTAAACAGGTTTGTCAATGAATAAAGCATAACGCATTGATGGAATTTGTTACCAATATATAGAAATTATTTGATTAGGTTATATTTACAATAAGCGGGATTTAAGAAAACAAAAACATAATCAATAAAAGGGTATATTCTGATATTATTATTTCTCGATGGGTAGAAATAAGAAAACTAGAATTTAATATGTTATAATATGAATATAGTCAGATAATACTCTTCGCTGACCTCTAAGAAGTCAAGTTAACTTTAATGTATCCACAATTTGAGACTTTATAATTCTAACTCATTTCCCAACTTTCCATTCTTATTACTTAATAATTCTTATAAATAGCATTGATACAACCAAATAATTTAAATTGAATAGATTTATATTGGCAAATCAACTATCTCTAAGTTTATTATCCCAATTACTTGTAGATTAAGTTTATGGGCACTTAAAATATGCTGAAAATTTCTGATTCCTGATTTATGTGTGTGAAACTGCAGTTATTTGTCAATTCTATGAATAAAACTTTCACAATATATTTTTTTGTTTTTTTTTGGCCAACATCTCTGTGAAATTGCACTGCCATCGTTGTGTGAGTTTGTATGTATATGTGTGTGTGGGTAAAAATGTAGCACAAAGTGCGATATCTGATGGTTTTTGTGCATGCCGCACACGCCTCAAAGGCGACTACAAAGTGCACTTGGGGCGGACAACGAAGGTGAGAGACTCTTAATGTGTGAGAGTGAATGAGTGCGCATGTGAGTGTGAGTGTGTTTGTGTATGCGTGCAGCTGTCAAAGAAGCAGCAGAAACCACTTTT
Organism: Zaprionus nigranus; assembly: GCA_018903425.1. Taxonomy (NCBI): domain Eukaryota; kingdom Metazoa; phylum Arthropoda; class Insecta; order Diptera; family Drosophilidae; genus Zaprionus; species Zaprionus nigranus. The sequence continues at coordinate 93,766 of JAEIGD010000094.1, read as the reverse complement.
GTTGTTGTTATTGCTGATAAACTAAACAGCTTTTAAAGTTTGCTAAATGTCTTTCGATTATATTCAACATATTCGATGAGCCAATTCAAACTACATTTAAGATTCATATGCTATAGATTTCTGGCATGCCTTTATTTAAGTGTTTGGATGTGCAATTATTTAATTTGGGTCAATGCATTTGCTTCTCTTGTTGCCAATTCGATTTATACACTATATGAATAGGGAGTGTAGCTTTATTATTTAATTTGTATTGTTTAGTTAGTAAATTTCATACATTTTTACAGACTATAGACTTTATCAGCAAATTAACAAGTGTACTAGGAGTTTTATTTCCAAATAAAAAAATAGCATACTTTTTAGGGCAGCTTTGAATGAAATCACTGGGTTTGTAAAGAAGCCTCTTCTTAACAGCTCAAAAACCGAAATAGACCTCAGTAATATAATTATTCTAATAATATCATTCACAGCTCAAAAACCGAAATAGACCTCAGTAATATTTAGTAGTATTCTTATAATAGCATTCGCAGTAATGAATCTTAAAATATATTTTTCTCTGCTGCTGCTGCTGCTGCTTGCCTCACAAGTGGTACCAATAAATCAGAAGGAGATCAATGAGCACCAGGTGACCTATTTGCATGTGGGCAAACCGGAGGCACGAGATGCTCTGACGCTGCTGCAGTCGATCTATACGCGCAACATGGTGCACATCTATTGCCGACGTGATCAACGTTTGCGCTGGTCCAACATCTTCCAGAGCAATCGGCTGCAATTGTGGATTGACGATCCCAATATGGAGTACAAACAATACAAAGGGAACACCCCAAAGGAAGTGTATCACGCTAATCTGTGTGAGCAGCAGTGTCATGAGGGCAAGTTGCTGGCTGACAACACGCGGCAACTACGTTCGGTTTCTCTGTCAGCCCACTCCCATTCCTGCTATGGCATCTATACGGATCGGGCATACAATCTAACACTACTGCAGCAGAAATGCGATAAGGAGCGTCTCGCAAGATTCCTGATCGGTCTGACAGTCTGGTCAGTGGCGCCAATGCTGAGTGACTCTCTCATCTCCTGCTACGTGCTGGCCAGTGTGCTGGGCGTCCATTTGACCGCATTGTGCTTGGTCTGTATCTCCCTTTTAGTTGCCGGAGATCATCAGCTACAGGCTCTACATCCGATAGGTGGCAATTTCAATCTTATTCTCGAGCAGTATCCTTCGGCTGTGGCACTGACACTGATGGCCGGCGCTTGGCTCTGGCTGCGCACCTGCCAGCGCAATAGACGATTGTGGCGTCATCAGTTTGTGAGACGTTTCCATTTTCGAATCACGCGCTTCATTTCATACTTATTCATCTTGGGCGCCTCGGATAGTCGCAATTTCGGCCTCTTCTGCATGATTTTGCTGCTTCCTTGGCCAGAGATTTGGTGGATCACGTGCTGGTGCCGGACACAGTGCGTCAAGGTGCAACGCAAAGTGTTGCCACCGAGTCCCAGGCGATTGTTAAACAACGAAGAGTTTCAGGTACAGATTAACTATGAGACACAGCGTGCCATGAGCGATCTGCGCCAGCGTCTGCTTCACACATCGCCCAGCTGGGAACAGATGGCGCAGCTGCGTGCTCCTCTACCATTTGCACGCTTCATCAGCAGCGGCGATCTCCATCAGCCAGAGCTGGAGCCAGAGCCGCAACGGGAGCCAACACGGCGTGCATCGCGCTCATCGGGCACATCCAGCAGGGAAGTGCAGACAACTCCCCAGGACAATGCACATACAGTGTTGGAGCAGCTGGCAGTGGCCATTAACAGTCCCAGCCAGCCGTTCAACAATTCCAGCGACTCCTCTAGCTCTTCCACCTCTGGCAGCAAGTTGGATGATGCGTGCTCTTCCACCATTGAATCGTTCTATCGGAATCAACATTTCCAAGGATCCGCGCGTAGCCTACGGACAGCATTTCTTAATTGAAAAGTAAAGCACACAGCACAGAGGGAAAGAGCAGGAAGACAGAGGGAGAGTGGAAGGGGGATGAGAGAGTAAAGGTGGAATTTCGACAACAACACAAAGCAAATTGCCTTGAGGCATAGAAAGGAAAGAAAACAGAAATAGAAGCAAATCGAATTTGAAAGCAGAACAACAAATTCAACTTGACAGTTGACACCTTTTACCAGCAAGTGGTGGGCGTGGCGCACTTAAACTAGTTGATTAGCATAGACCACAGTGCGGGCCAAATAAATAGAAATGTTGCCTTGTGATTAGTGAGGGGGAAATGACGAAACAAAAAAAATTCTCAAGAGATTTGACAATTTCAAGATAAATCAAATACTAAGATCATTTTAAAATTAGTTTTTGTTTACTAAGTACTAATAAAACCGTTATCTTGTGTTACTAATAAAACAATTATCTTGTTATGAGTTTATTCTAAAATACTTAATTCTAATCTTTATTATAAAAATATATTAAGACAACCATTTTGTTCTTTATCATTCATTAATGGAAACCTCATTGACTTTCTTTATAATTTATTTAATTTATTAAATATAATAATTTGTTATATTAAATACTCTTGAATATCTCTAATATTTCAATAATCATTTATTTACAAATGCAATATTCAGTAATCAGCTAATCAAATTGTCGCAAAACTGGAAACATCTTCATAACAGCTAAAATATCGCTGTGTACACTAAAAGGGAAACCCCAAAAGGACAGCATAGTGAAATGAAATTATGATTCGATTAATTTAAGCGAGCCCTAACTCTCCGGTTATAACGGCGAGTTCTTGCTGTGCCAGGACTGTTTATGCACTGTTTCTCTTGGCCAGGAAACTGGTTAGGAGTGCATGAACGGTGCTACAAATAACCTGCTTGGGGAGACATAGTGATAGAGAGCGAGAGGGTGGGGGTTGCGAGTGGCAGAGAGCTTCGTCTGCTGTTCCAGGACACGCACAGAGGCCTATTAGCCCCAGTACCCCCCACCCTGCTTATACACACACACACACACACACTCGCAGAACCATTAACAGCAGTCAGAAATAGCAACAAAGTTCAGTCAAACATCAGAAACGTTCGAGAGCAGCCGCAAATCGCCTCGCCCAGCCCCCTTCAAACACCCCTCCCTCCCCACTCTGGAAAATGCAAATGTGGAAAATGCGCTTTGACATAACTGTATCTGTGTGTGACATTGTGTGCGTGTGAGTGTATGTGTGTTAGTGTGTGTGGGGACAGTTGCGAAACGCATTTCAAATCGAAAAGTGGAACTTCAATCATTTCGCCGACGAAGGTAGTCGACAATTGGGAGTATTTTAGTTTTGATATATACCCTGTACAAATCAGGGAAATAAGCAGAGATACAGACATAAGTAGAGATTATATTATATTCAATAAATAATCATATAATATGTTATAAAACCTACGAAAAAAGATTTTATTCTTGTTATGAAATTAAGAAATATTTCAAATTCATAGCTAATTAAGAAGTTGTATACCCTGCGAACTTATAAACCCAGCTTACTGTGCTCAGTATATTCTTTTTATTATTAAAACTTCAATTGAAACCTTTCAAAGGATTCTTGATAAATCAAAAGAGTCTGGAGATTGTCAGAGCTATTTTAATAAACGATACTAGCAGAAAGTTTTATAAAACATTTATAAAACTCCTTCCAAATGAAATGACTAATGATACTATAGATCACAAAAGTATTCAATCTACAGCATATCTCTCAGTCTATCATTCTTTAGACGATGCTGCTTTTTTACTGCCTGCAATTTCGTTCTCATCGATGGTGGTTGGAAAATTGACTAAATGCAACGTTTCGAGTTCATTACGGGCGAGCACGGGCGGCCCGTGCGGCGCATCGGAGATACACACACACACAGCAAAATGGGCCAATTTTCCCCGTCCAAATGCTGCATCCCCCTCTCCCTCTTCCTCACCGAGTCCAATTGGATTTTTCTATGCGAGCAAATTTTTGGTGTCGCAGCCGGCGACGATTTGGTCGGTGGTTGTTCTCGATTCCCGTTCGGGACAGGGGAGCAAAACAGGCACGCGACGGTGGCGGGGTGGATGGCGCTGGAAAACTGAACTGAACTGAACTGAAAAACTGCATAGGCAGTTTGAATTTTTTCCTGTTTTTGTTGTTTCCCATTTCAGAAAGTTTGTTGTGTGCCCCGTGCAAGGATTTCTCATATTGGGGGGTTGCAAATTCTGCTCGTATTTTTGTTGTTGTTGTTGTTGTTGTTGCATAAAGTTACGTCAAAGGTCAGGCAACGAGTAGGATGATGATTTTCGTTAGGGGGGGTAGGAAAAAAAAAGTGAAAAGTTCTCAAGTCCGATTGTGAGTTGAGTTGAGTTTATTTTTGTTGTTGTTCTCTGTTGTTTTTGATTTTACTGCTGAGTAGCTTGACTTTTGAGGATTTTATGGCACTGCATACCCCTAACCAGAAAAAGGAAAAAGTCGAGTTTTGAATTTTGCATTTAAAGTTCAGTTCATGTGAGAGATTATTTTGCAATGCATGAAAATGGAAAGTTATTCCAGTTATGGTCGCGAATCCTATAAGTTAATGATCCATGGATGTCAATTATACGCATTTTTTAAATAGTTTTTTAATATGTTATTTTATATGGGAATAACTTCCACAAAACTAAACCTAAATTGATTACTTTATTTTCTGCAAAAAATACATAACACAGAAATTATATTTCAAATTTAGAAATTAATTATCTTATTTTCTGCATAATAAAATAAATTTCTTGAAAATTGAAACCAAAAAATCTATATTATTTATTATTTAAAAACAACAGAACTCTCTAGTATAATAAAAACAAACAAAACTATTTAGGAAATATTTGATCTTTAGAAGTATTAATATAAGGATTTGGATTTATTGAAATATGTATAACAAATTTCATTTGCAATTTTTACAGCATTTTAGTCTCAATAAAGAAACTTTTGAAACACTCCACACTCTACTATTATTTTGTATTTTATTATTTCCTACATTATTCCTTTCTATAGTATTATTTTCTATATCATTATTTTCCATATAATTCTTTCACATTTTATTAATTGCTAAATTATTATTTTCTAATCTTTGGATTTTCTCACCTGAACCATTTTAATGTTCCCTTTTACTGTTGTTGTTCTCGTTAATCCACAGAAAATTTAACCGGCTGCTACGTTGACGTCGACGTTGACAGCGACAGCGTAAAGCGCGTTCAAAACAAAAAGTAAAAGCAGCAACTGCACAACAACAAGATCTTGGAGCAAGCGAGAAAGAGTCATGGAAAGACGCACGTGTTAATTTCACTTATTTGTTTTGCTTGCCGTATTTTCTTTTTGCCTCTTTAAATTCATTTGCTCTTATTTATTTGCATGCGTGTGTGTTTTGCAAATGTGTTGAATATTAAATGTAAAATGCAGTGCACAACGGTGAAACTCAATAAAACGCGGTTGGTGGCGCGGCCTGAATGCAATTGTTTTTTTATTTTATTTGAGATTGCAGTTATGTTAATTTATTGTTGCAGTCGCGAGGTTGCACTTTACGCTGCTTAAATTTGTGCGTTGTGCGTGGGATGCGTTGTTACGATTACCGTGCGCTAAAATCAAACAATGAACCGCACGCAACAAGAACATCGAGAACAATGTTATGTTATCGCTAAACTAGCAATGCACGTGTAAGACATAGAGATGAGCGATAGTTTGCGTTCTAGTGACAGTTGAGCCCATAACATTTTATGTTAAGCAGCGATAACGATTGCACAGGTACAATTCTGTAGAAAAATGCCGCCAGTTTCAAAAAGCGAACCCCTTTATACTTCTTCTAAGTTATAATAATCTTGCATAATCAAAAGAGAAATGTAATATATTAGTTTAAGGTAATACACAAAGCAATTAATTTACTATAAATTCGCTACCAACACATATTACTTTCCCTTAACATTTATAAAACTCATAACAGAAACAGCTGTGACTTTTAACGTTAACGCAAATATGAACTCTACTTCATGTTAACGCAAAATGAGACGCATAACATTAGCTGTTAACGCAAAAAGAGCTGGTTAACATCAACAGATCACTGTTATAATTACTAGTGTTAATAACGCAGCGTTTCCTTACGTTCCCAATATTGTACTGGTGACAATGACTTTCAATATAATTTTAAACGCAAAAACATAAGAAAGGTTGATTTAAAAGCCATAATAAAGTGAACTGAAATTTAATTGTCCATTAATATAACAAAATCCGATTGACACTTTTAAAAACCTATGTTAATTAACGCACTTATGTCGTTATTCAACACTCTACGTAATTTGTGCCAAACGTTTTGTTTACTTGCAATTTAAGTGTTTTGGCATTATATTATTGACGATTTATTATGTCGGACAATGAGTACGAACGTTTTGAAATCACAGACTATGATCTGGACAACGAATTCAATATAAACAGACCACGGCGGCGTCACACCAAGCACCAGCAAATTTACGGTAAGTGAACACAAAATTAGCTAACAAGTTTGCTAAAGATTTTCCAATTGTTTTTCAGGCATTTGGGCAGATGACAGCGACAATGAGAGCGAGGGCGAAGGTAGCAGTCGACGTGGACGCCGTGGCTTGGGCAGTGGCTCTTCTGGCAAGTCAAAGGATTATACTGCGCCAGTGAGCTTCGTAGCCGGTGGCATACAGCAGGCGGGCAAAAAGAAAAAGAAGTCACAGAACGACGCCGGCAGCGAAGCCGAAGGCAGCGACGCGGACGCGGACAGTGATGAGGTGCGTCCATCGTTTGGGCGCAAGCAACCGCAGCTGATGGACAACAGCGATGCCAACAGTTCGGACAGTTCAGCGGAAGCAGCAGAGGAGCAGGCACTGCGCAAAGGAATCTCGGCGCGTAACACGGCGGGACTGAGGCACAACTCACATATTGTTAGCAATCGGAATGTGGGTGCCTGGGAGCAACATACGCGCGGCATAGGTGCCAAGCTGCTATTACAAATGGGTTACGAGCCTGGCAAGGGTCTTGGCAAGGATCTGCAAGGTATATCGCAGCCAGTGCAGGCCCATGTGCGCAAAGGACGTGGTGCCATTGGTGCTTATGGCCCCGAGACTGCAGCCAGTGTGGGCGGTCAGGTAAAGGCACTAAAAATCGACGAGGACGTCAAGGAGGCAAAAGAATTCAAGGAGCAACTCAACAAATGGAAGAAAGGAGGCACGGAGACAACGCGTGAGAAGTCCTCGAAACGTTACTACTACAAATCCGTGGAGGAGGTCATTGCCAAGGGCAAGAAGTCGGATCATCTGTTGTCCGAGAAGCTGAGCAAGCGCCTTGGCAATGTGCCCGTCATAGACATGACGGGACCAGAGCGACGCGTGCTCAGCGGCTATCATGCGCTTGCCCAGAACAAAATTATGCCCGAGGAGTCGCTCTACGATGCACAGGGCGCAGGTGAGGAGACTGGGGAGAAGGCACCACCAGCCAGTGTGTTCAGCATGCCCGAGCTGACGCACAATCTGCAGCTGCTGGTGAGCCAGTGCGAGCAGGAGATAATTGCCATAGACAAGGCAGAGAGGGAGTGTTCGGATCGGCAGGCGGCGCTGGAGCACGAACACCAGCAGTTGCAGGAGCTGGTGCACCTAGAGCGGAATCATATGACCACACTGCAGGGTGCTCTTGCTCGGCTCGAAGAGCTGAGCGAGAATCCCGAACTGAGTCTATCGCAAGCAGAGAAACTGTTCCTGGAGCTGCAGCATGACTTTGCTGCGGAGTACAAAGAGTTCGGACTGGCTGATCTGGCAGCGGGTGTGATAGCGCCGCTGGTGAAGCGTGAACTGAGCGGCTGGCAACCGCTAGAGCAGCCCACCAAGCCGCTGCAGATGATCAAGCGTTGGCGTGGCATACTCCAGTCTGAGCTGGACGCCGACGAGGGCCTACAGTCACGCAATGTGTTCGATCCCTACTCGTCGCTGATCTGGGCTGGTGTGATGCCTTCGTTCCGTGCCTGTGCTGCCAGTTGGCAGCCCAAGCAACACGCTCTAATGGCAGCTCTGCTCGATGCTTGGGCACCGCTGTTGCCCACTTGGGTGCTGGACTCGGTGCTGGAGCAGCTTGTACTGCCGCGACTCACAGTCGGTGTCTGCGAATGGGATCCCCTCACGGACACAGTGCCCATACACAGCTGGATATTGCCCTGGCATGGCATCTTGGGTGCCAAGCTGGAGGAGACCATCTATCCGCAGATACGCAGCAAACTGGGCGTGGCACTGCAGGCCTGGTCGCCACAGGATCGTTCGGCACGTGCCATGCTGACGCCCTGGAAGAGCGCCTTTGATGAGGAGCAACTTGTGCAGTTCCTGCTGCGTCACATCATACCCAAGCTGCAGGCAGTGCTGGCCGAGTTCGTCATCAATCCGCTGCAACAGAATCTGGAGCTATGGCATCAGGTGTGGGAATGGAACGAGCTAATACCCGCCCAGCACATGGCTCAGCTGTTGGACAAGCACTTCTTTCCCCGCTGGATGCAAGTGCTTGTCATGTGGCTCAATCAGTCGCCAGACTATGCGGAGATCTCGCGCTGGTATGCCAGCTGGAAGAGCATGTTCAGTGAGGCCATTTTGCATGAACCCAGCATCAAGGAGCATCTGCGTCGCGCCCTCGACATGCTGCATCGTGCCACAGATGCTGTGCTCCAACCCACAGCAGCTCCGCCTCCACCCATGCCGCCTGCACCGACTCCTGTGCTTCTGGCGCCCGTCATGCTGGTCGATGTGGTGCAGCCCGCTCAGTTGGAGTTCAAGGAGCTTGTCTCACAGAAATGCGCCGAACTGGGCATCATATTTGCCCCACTGCCAGGCAGACGCGAGTTGGGCAAACAGGTGAGTCAAGTCTTCCAATTCTACATGGTTTATGTATATAGCATATTTCTCTTTTTTCTCTTTCTTGCAGATCTATCGCGTGGGCAAACTCTTCTGCTTTATCGATCGCAATGTCTGCATGCTCAGCGACAGCAGCCTGACAAACTGGCAGCCTGTTGCTCTTAATCAGCTCCTGGAACGCGCACAGACTGGCGTGCTCTAGGAGAACTGGTCGCTCAACTAGTCGCTGTTCTTAAAAAGACTGCACTCCCGCTTCCCTCTCTTCACTCACTCTTGAAACGGATCAGTGAAAGCCCAAAATGGTAACCAAATTGTTGTTTAACCATTAAATGTTATAAATAAACTAAACTGAATTAATTATAGTATATAAATTTGTCATGACTATTTTATTAGGTATGCTCGATATTATAAAACAGATATTTTATTTGTTTAATGTTATAGTCCATAATAGAGAAGGTAACTTACTGTTCCTTGTGATTTTTAATAAGTATTAGAAACGAGGCTTACAGTTCTTGAATATAATACTTTAGAATTGTTCAAGATATTGTCCTAACTCAGTTTATTTATACTTTTTTAACACCACAGTACGGGGAATTTTTAGCGTTATCTTTGCATATCTATACTTTACTCTTTTCAAGAAGTTGCAAGTTCTGAAACACAACCATTATATTATGTGTTTCTCTTTACGCTAGCATTCGTAAGGGGTACAGTTATCTTTTTCCTAGAATCTGGGGTACTGGGTATTGAAGTTAAATAAATAATTCCCCTTCGCAATTCAAGCCGCAGTTTAACAACCGAACAGGAAGCTTGTGGCGTTAAAATTCGGACTGCTATGAGTAAATATGTGTTACATATGTAGTATATACCAACATAAAAAGAATGATAAACATACATACATATGTATGTATGTTTTATCAAACCCAAAATACTATAATACTAACCAAGCATATTTGTTTGTATTCATTGGGTTGCTTATTAATTTGTCGGCTTATCTCACCTTATCAATTACAATCTCAACAATCGGTCGAATAAATTTGGCAGCTAAACTCAATGACGTATCGATTGATAAGAAGAGTTAAGAGTAATGGAAAACAAAGAACAAACGGCAGTGTAGTGCTGACCATTTAATTCAATGTATTATTATTATATTTCAATAAACTTTAATTATTATGCATGTAGCACATGAGAGTATTTAATATCCTTAAATTGATTCTTCGCAAAGTATAGATCAGAGTAGATATATTCTAAAATTACTGAAAGACTCAAACTTTTATGTTTTTCAAATTGTTTATAATGGATCGTAAACTAAAATAAGCACATGTTATATGTACATGTATTCAAATTAACTATGTATAATATATTAAACTTAATTCATAGCCTCGTCACTCCATTGTTATCAACACTTAAATCTTTACATGACACATGGCCTGTAGAACACACTTGTTAACACTCAGTCCTGACACTATCTGGGCAACATCAGAGTGGTATAACTTATGTCTTTTCGGAAATCGAACTCAACTTTCATAGTAATGTATTACAATACAAAGAACATCAAATGACTGACCAATCAAAAGACAGAGAGAGCGAAACAAAGCGGCAGCAGAGCGGGAGAGTTTCAAGAGATTTTCATTTAGCGATTGCATTGTTTGTATAGCACTTTCATATGTGTGTACATATCACCGCCAAAATGAGGGCTATCCCACTTTACTGGTCTAATCGGAAAGACCCGGGCTTATCACAAAAGCCTCCACTAGGCACTACGCACTCTCGCGCAATTCTGGACGCGAAGTCTACAGTTCGCTTCCATCATTTGTCGTCTGCGGTTTATACTATACTCGTACAGTGTGAGCATTTTGCATTTCGGTTTCTTCAGCAATAAAATTTACGAGTCTATCGATAAGAAATACAAATTTCAAAGTTGTTTTCTTAAGTGAGTTCTGATCAACTAGATGGGAACTTAAATTTTATCTATGAGTGCAAGAAGAAATGACTATCTATCTCGACACTTAATTAACTTTAATTGTACACCATAATAACAAGTGAGACTTCTCAGAAAGTCAACCTTATCTCAAATAGAACCATCTCAAAACAAATCGTTCAATTTGTAATCTCTTTTTTAGTTTATGGCACAGATATGAAACAAAAATTTAATTGGTTTAATTCTCTATACCCTGCACCTGAAAAGGTTTACATATGAATAGTAAGACAATTCTTTAAAAGATGTGTCCAAAGAAGACGTAGATCTCAGCTATTGTAATTGCGAGAATCGTCAAATTTGGCTTAAAGATTCCTGAATAAATGACTTGGATAAGGTTATTTAAATTTTTGATTTTCTTATCAAAAACTGCACGGAATGAAGTATTTCCTTGATAATCTATCGATTGAGACGAGTGTATTTTACTACAATATAAACTATGTACTATAAATTAAAATAAAGCAGAGTTATTTCAGAAATGTCTTTTCATTGCAGACACATAGCAGTCGAGTATTTTCAACGTATTTTTGTTTACTTATTTTTAATGGATCCATAAATAAACTGAAGATCGCTAAGTCGTAATTCTCCTTTGTACACAATCAGTATGTCAAGGCAAGTGTTTAATCAGTTCAGTTCGTCGTGTGCAACTTGCAACACGTAATTCGGGTTAGGTTACCGAAATCTACTAATGGAGTAATAGAAGTAAAGTTCGATTTGGAATTATCAACGAAAGTGTGCCAAAAAAGAATATACATTGAACTTTACTTGTAAAAAACCCCGCTGAATTTCACTTTGTCAATACAGTCGGAAAAGTGTCGTGAACTCCGATGGCGGTTCAGGTCAACAAACGCAATTTGCAAATCATTGCGCTACTGGTGCTCGCCATGTTGGCTGCGCTGCTCGTGCTAAGAAATCTGCATCACGTAAAACAGTTAACGAGGAGCCAAACAGCGGAGGGGATTACGCAATACGAGTTAAAGGAGACGTTCGATTCACTAAGTCTACGTCAGTTAAGTGAGGCGTTCCCCTTGAGTTCATCCACTACAAAAACCCCAAGGTCAATCTCTCCACGTACACGCGAGCTACAGCAGGTTATCAAGTGTCGCAATCGAGAACTGCGACTAAAGAAGTTTCAACATGGGGATTATTGGGTGATCAACAACCTAGTTATCGGTACCGAGAGTCAACGCATGGGTTGCGCCGAGTCCATTACGTACACCACAAATGGTGACTTCACTTTCTTCGATAATCTTGAAACCATCGCCGAGCGGTAAGTGGCAACTCCTCTATATGCGTATTACCTTTAGCTAACATACATATATCTAGTTTATTATAACCAGACTTCTTGATATAAATGCAATCGACTTAAGAAAGATAAGTGGATATAGCGCCGAAAATTATCTCACTTTTATTGGCGTTTAGAAAGTTTAAGTGGTTTTATGAAGAATTGTTTGCAGTTTTTAGTAGCTTTTCGAAGCTGCCGGTCTTATATAAAACTGTAGCCTTCTTCGTAATCTGAGTTATAATAAGTAATCCCTCGTACAATGAATAATGTTGACTCATTTTTACAAACTGGGTATGAACTTTCAAATATTACGATTTCCGCTTTAGGTTGTACGATATTTAAAAGAAATATATTTTTAAATAAATACAAGTATGTAATGTAGTCTTAGAACAAATAGTATCATTGATTGCTTTATTGTATGAATATAAGTATATATTAAGGTTTCATTAATCAATTGATCAATTAATTAATTGATTGATTGAATAATTTTAGACTGTTTAATAATTAGGGAAATACCATTATTATAAATATCTATTGAATTGAGGGAAATACCATTGTAGGGAAATACCATTATTATAAATATCTATTGAATTGAGATTAAGTGCTGGGTATTGAAAATACCAATTGTTTTATGGTTTGTGCATGACATGCATAAATCTCAAAAGAGTCCCAGGCAATTTCTTAATGCTTAATTAGCAGATAACGTGATATTAAGAATTTTAGTTGAAAGTCCATGCATAAATATATTTTTAATGTCTACCGAATACAAAGTAAAAACTAATAGAGTTTGATACTTTTCAAAAACATTAAGCGACAAGATTTATTAACCTATGTAAATAAGACTTCTTTACTTTAATTATATGTATATCGATTATGTAAGGTTAGTTGCGATTACAGTTGTGTCTAGACAGTTACAACTCAAAACACACATACATACATGTATAATATAGACACTTCAATGCGGAAGTCTACACTTTTGTAAGAAACAGCTGTTTCAATATTTAAAAGATAATTGTTGAGTGCATCATTGTGTTTAATTCTTGTTGACCTAACCAAATGATTATAAACCAACTGTAGTACTTACAACTAAAACTACTACTAACGACTTTAAATTTGTATTCTTCTTTAAACTACAATTGTCAATACAGATATTAGAGATACTTTGATTGAATATACTGTGGAGATAAAACTTTAGTGTTTAATTTTAAATTTAAACACAATTCGCACGATTGCAATTCATTCACTTGGCTTTATTCAATGATCGTCACGCTGTCCCGCTCCTTCAGTGTTATCAACACACTTCCATCGATAGGGTTGTCGACAGGGTTATCCATAACTTAACCAACTTACAATAATATATCGACTAAGGTCACACTTCATAACGTACTTAACATAGCATATAAATTAACAATAATGTATATTCTACATCAATTTCTTAACTCTAAAGCTAATAAGTATTTCAATTAATTTTATAGATGGCTCGCACCGATCAGTTTTGCCATACACACGCCTGGCTTCGATTTGAAATTCACACTGGACTCTATTCAGTATGTGCGAAACTGTTTGCCCGGAAGTCAATTGATTCGCGACTTCGTTAGCTTTCACATTTTCTTTTCAAATGAGCACATGCCGGAATATGTGCCCTTGGACCAGAGTGAGACGTTAAGTTGGCCAATAGAATGCAAGACGGACAATGGAACCCTTATGCCACCACCCTATCGACACGATCGCTCTGAAATGTACAAGGTGCTGGCAAATTTGACATATCCGATCAACGTAGGACGTAATATAGCCCGAAAGGCGGCCAATACGTACTTCATATTCGCCTGCGACATTGAACTATATCCGAGTCTGGGATTCGTCGATCAGTTCCTGGATATGGTGTACCGAAATAACAGCATCCTTGCGTTGGATCCCGATCAGCCGCCCAGGGTGTATCCATTGGCGGTATTTGAGATTGCTGAAAATGAGCGTGTGCCCGATAATAAGATCGAATTAATGGATCTTTTTAAAAAGAAGCGCGCTCAGCTCTTTCATGCAAGGGTATGTGCTAATTGCCACAAGGTTCCCGGGTATAAGGAGTGGATATCTCGGCCAGCCAACGAAACAGATGAACTGGATTTGTTCAGCATGACACTGCGCCAGGAAAACTACAAGTATTGGGAGCCCTTCTATGTTAGTGACAATAAGGAGCCTTATTTCGACGAACGTGTCACGTGGGAAGGGCAATCTAATAAGCGTATACAGGTAGGTCACTTTCTATTCGTAACTAAAAGCTGAAGAGACCCTTTCATTTAACTACAATTTAATAGGGCTACGCCATGTGTTTGCTGGACTACGAGTACCACATGCTGCATCCCGCCTTTCTCGTGCATCACCCTGGAATCAAGACTTCCTCACCTAATCCCACACGACTTAAATACGCTAGGGAGATGACGAAGTTAATCAAGTCCAAAATCGAGCCAGAGTATCGAGTACTCTTTGGAGTGAACAAAAAGTGTATCACATGATATATGTGGTATTCCATTAGAAAGTAAGACGATCTTATTACAGTTGAAGCACTACAGTTAATCTAAGCCAAAAAGTATGACCTCTAGTTCAAAAAAACACTTTGCATAAGTTGTTAGATCTGATTAACAATATAGACAAGGAAATTCGATGGTAGAAACGAAGGCTCAGGTGGGTTTATACTTCATTATACTGTTAAGATTAATTAAGTATAATCTGTATGTGAAATGACAATGTTCCCTTCATCGTTAATTCTAAGTACCTTATTTTAACTGCTTCACCTCATCATTTAAGACTTCATAACTGAAAATAATAAAATTTATTTTAATAAAATATAAGTATAAGTGTTGTTGTGTATCTAATATGTGTAACTCTATTGAATTGTATCTATGCATCTTTCTCACTGCAAGCAAAGTCTATTTGCAAAAAAATTGTTATCTCTTGTATAAGGATTAATATTTGAATACAGTTGTCTTGTTTTGCAAAAAATCCTCTGAACACGAAAGTAATGCTTAAAAAAGAAGAAAAATATAAAAATACTATTTTTCTTTTTCAACTATAAGTAATTCTTTAGCTGGACAACAACACAAGTAATAAGCAAGTTTTGTTGAGTATTCCATATAACTTGTATGAGGATAAATAAAATCACTTTAAATCACTCGCTTCTGCTGTTTGGTTTAATTTTAGCAATGAAGTTTTAGATTTTCAGAGCGATCTAAGTTGCATTTCAAAAATACTTCCTTACTTTTCATTAGGATCTAACACACAGAATATACAATATTATACATAGATTTGAAGCCACATCATGGAGATTCTGAAACGTCGCAATCCAATGACACTTTTGCTACTGATCGTATTTACAACTCTCTTTGTGATGATATTCGTCACAACCACTTATGATTCCTTTTTTTCGAATAATATACATAATTATGAAATACGGTTAAGAGCCCCAGATCGTGCGGATGAAATTATACGTAAATTGAAACGCACAAAGGAAGAGTTAAATTGAAGACTAAGGCGAAAAAGTAAACTGATACTTTCCATCAAGAATTTTTTCATTTTATTAAAGAAAGCTTCAGGCACTGAAAACTATTGCGCTATCTGGTTTCGAGAAATACCTCTAACTTATTTGATAGCAATTAATTGCAGCGTTAAGAGGGCAAATATTTATAAAATTGATGACAACATTTGCAAAAATTACTCAACTTTCTTATGCTGGTTCTCATGATGGTTATAACTTATGAATTTCAATATGCCGAATGAAAAAAGCACCATCCACAATTGTAAATGAGTGCCTCAAGAACTTTATCCTGTAAAAAGAGTTCGATGAGTTAATATAGTATTAAAGGACTAAGCCCTTAAAGCGCTTTCAAATCTGCTTCTAAGTCGGAGACAAGACAAATAAGATTTCCATTTCTAATACTATTGTAATACCACTATTTGACTATCAACGAGAGCAACAGTCGCGCAAAACGCGACAGTGGGATACCCTTCGACCTATGTTCCCGTGTAGTTTAATTTGTTAAATTCATACATACATATATGCATATGCACATGCTTTGTAATTAATCCCGACAGATGGCGCTCGCACTTCGCGCTCGCCCGCCTCCCTTGTTAGCTGACAGAAGCACTTGGTTTTATGCTCATACTTTCTTAAATAACTTTTGTGTTTATTGTCCGATCTGATTGAAATTTGGAGACTACGTAGATATTTCATTAAGCTTAGTATATGTTGAAGTCAGAAATTCTATCTTTTAAACAGCGCTTAAAAATTTGAGTTCAAAAATTAAATTATTGATTTGTGGGGGCGGTGGGCGTGGCACTTAACATTTGAAATAAACTTGATCTGCTTGATCCACACAGAAGTCTTCCTGCCAAATTTGGTAACTCTAGCTTTTATAATAGCTGAGATCTGTGCGTTCACCTGGACAGACGGACACGGACAGACAGACAGACATAGCTCAATCTGTCACTCGGCTAGTGATCCTGAGCAAGAATATATATACTTTGTGGGGTCTGCCACGCCTCCTTCTGCCTGTTACATACATTTGCACAAAGTTAGTATACCCTTTTTTGACAATTTTCAATGGTCGAAGGGTATAAAAATATTAATACATAATACTACATTTCTGGATAACGCAATTTATTTTAATAAGCAGTATGGTCACACTTTAGGTTTCCTTTCTCTTATGAATATTTCATAAATGAAACATGCGGTGGTGGTATTCCGAGCTTTATTCTAATCATATTACGTATAACACCATACAATATAATACAATACTAGTGTTTTAAACTTAGGGTTACTTATATAGACGTACATATAGACGACATTCCGTATCGCTCTTTGTACAGTGGCTCAAGGTTGTTAAGGCTGACCTACTTACTAAGGGTTTTCCCCATCATTATAGATGAAGGGCTCTAACATAAACTTTAAAATGGCGTTTAATCCTTTTGCTGACTAATGCGCAGGTTGACCCGATGCAGATGTCATCTGTGCCATACCTGCCATACCTGTGACCTTAACACCTGGTCGCGGTTGCGGTGACCGATTAACCAAGCTCAGGTAACGACATCATAAGGGATTAGGTATGAAATTCGAAGAGCCACCGCGACGCGTCGCGGGATTAAGTAATCAGGCTAAAGGGTACCTGGGAAGGTCAAGGATCATACCGTATATAAAGTCAGCGATCTCAGGAGGTCAGTAAACAGTCAGTGAGTGATCATCATGGCGGCAACATATAGTACATCCGTCGCTTCTGCAGCAACCAAGCAACCCACCCCAGCCTACGCTGTGTTCCTGCATCGTTCCGAGTTGAAGCGAAAGCGCATGCACTTTATCAATGTGTCGCAGACCAAGATTGACTTGACCGATCAGCTGATCTACAAGCTGAAGCAGCGCATGGGCACCTGCAGTTATCAGGACCTTCAGTTTATGGTGCGAGAACAGGACTTCAGGAATTATCTCCATCGCCAACTCATGTTTCGCCAGATGCAGCAGATGAAGCTCCAAAAGAAAGTTCCCAAGGTGTAGATGAAGAAGAGGAAAAAACTCAGAACAGATTTACGCCATACTCAGTAAATGTGCTTAACATGGGCTTTGGCATGAATGGAAATTCAATTTCATGAGCAACACATCTAGTTAAGTTTATATTATATGCAGCATATCTTGACGTGATATTTATCGAAATTCCTTGTATTAGTTATCTACTAAATAAATTCTTAACAATTTTAAATGAAGTTAAAATGTGATTTTTAAAAATCTAAATAAGGTTCCACTTTCAGGTACTTTAAATATTAATAGAAGGCAGCACAGCACTGTATATAAAGAGTACATACGATATATGTAAGCTAGTTTAAAATGGGATAACTTTTCGTTAGGGTTGAGAAGGCGATAACGAAAGTCTGAGCTTTTAAAAGCTTTGCTTTAATGAGTAAGAGATACACCAAAAAAAGCTTGAAAGCTTGAACATTTTGCGCTTAACTAACGATAGAGCGCGCTTGGTAATTAAATGTCACAGAAGTTTTATTGTTGAGACATGTTAAATTGGAGAGTACGTATATTTAACTTTCTACTGAACAATATCTACTTTATTCAATTTGGGATTACCTTATAGACATTGATGATATTTATACCTTGAATTGTATTGTCAATCTAAAATCTATGTTTTTGCCTATAACTGATATTGACGGCATTTTGGAGCATTACGCCCGGCAACAGTTCTTGACTTTGAAAATATTTTCCAGTCTCCTTGATTAATTCCATTTCTGCTGAATCGTTTGTCACTTGCCACCATTTGGGTTGCACAGTCACATCCATTTTAGGCCTTATAAAGATAAACATTGGATGAACTTCAGGTTGTTCTTTGGCTTTTGTTGCACTGGGATAAGCAGTTAGGATGGGGTTAAATGGATCATCGCCGTAAAACTGCTGGTACCGACTACTCTTCACCAGCCTCAGAATCTGCTCGAAGGCCACCAGAGCAAAGAAATCATATACCACAAGAACTACAAAAAAAATGTAAAAAAGAGTTAACTGAAGCTAAATAAACTGTGTTTTTATACGCACTAATATAAGAAGTCGCCAAGATGGTTAAGAGAATCAAATGAATAAGGTACACGAAATGACGAAGAATTCGTAGAAACAATGTTGCTAAAGTTGCAATTTCAACGATGTACAAGAATTCGAATATGGCAAGAGGTATTACGAAGTTCTTTTTGAGCTGAAAAAAGTTATGAGTTTAGTAAGGATAATTCAGTATAGCTAATGATCGCACCGTATAGGCACCATAACCTGCAACAAAGCATGACAAAATGTGTCCAATGCTATATAATTGCAAAAGTAAAGTGACTGTCTTCGGATCTGAAAGATAATTGAAAAACCCATTCAATTAAATAACAACAGAGAATATTGTATGGATAGTAATAAATTTACACTTCTCCATCCAGATAACCGCGTCTCTTACTACATAGTAACTGGCTCTGTAACTCAAATTGACATCGTAGGTCGCAATTACGGAGAACATAAACCCAATGCCCTGTGTTGCAATTATAAAGATAATGGCAATGCTCTTTACCTGTTGGCATTAAATAAATATACACATATTGACATATTGATATTCATTATGAAATGTTAAGTAAAAAATTTATCCAAAAATCTTTTCCAAAATTAATTAAAAATCTACAAAAATTTTGATATGTACAATAAATGAATAATTGGGGAATGATACATTTATGAAGATAAAACTATAAACCTAACATTAAATATAACAATAATTATAAAATATATTTTAAATAATATACATTTAAAAATACAAATTATAATGACTTAAAATGAATAAATTTGTAAACACAACCAGAGAGTACTGACCAAAGCAAACGCACTGATAATGATAACACCCAGACGCACCGATGCGCAGAACATATAGGACTTCATCAGAACCATTTTGGCCTGCGACTAAGTCCCCAGAGAGACGCATAGAGACCGGTATGAACGCCATGATGTCCTGCCGGCGATTGAAAAATGTTTTCCCATTTGAGTTGCATTAGAGGCAAATATGACTAAAGCAAAAAGCGATATGCAGATAGAAATCTTCGGAACAAGCTTTTGTCATTTAACTCACAAATTCCCCCACAAAAATACTGTGTTTTGGTTTACGTTGCGGTTGCTTTCATTGACTATTTGTACCGCTGCATTAGTTGCGCAAGTTCTGGCCGACCAGGTAGTTACCATTTGAGTTATGACAAACGATTAATGTAATCGACCAATTTAATATGTTGTTTATGAAGAGTTATTTGTGTTATTGCTCGGTGCGCTTAGGGGTCATAATTGTCGCCGTGTGGAGTATTGTAAGCAATGTTCAATTTACTCTAAGAAATATTCATTGTACATATTTTTGAACACTTTCAGATTATAAATATCACACTGAGTATAGTTTATTTTGTGCAAGGCGTGCATATATTCGATGGACTTATCGATTTGCTGGAGCATGATTCGCAGTACAAGGGTAGCAATGCTGTGCGAAAGGCAATACACTGGGCTCAGGATAGTAAGCGGTTTTTCTTATCCGTTATATGAATTTAAATGTATATATTTATATTTATAGCTCCCGAGAATCTTATGATCTTTTTACATATCATGTGCTATGATCACGTAGCTGCTGCTGTTCTGGGCGTATTCGGTTCAATTAAGGTAAAGTCTTACTTGAAATCTAATAACTTCAATCTTTCAATCAACACAACATTGGAATTATAACTAAATACTTTGTTATCTTTAACATTATTTTACTCCTGATTCTTAAACACAATGTTTTTACTATATTCAGTTTTATTTTATTTATTTTGAATATGAATTAATTTCCTTTTTCTCCTTTGTTTATCAATTCAAATTTAACTTTATTTAATATTTAACCATTTCTCTAAAAGCTCTACAAATGGCTCTTGCTACCCTTGGCGCTCTTCGAATTTATTTACTTTCTGGGAATTACAATAAGTCACATTGTGCTGATGATCATGCTGAAAAAACAGATTAATTTGGGTCTACTGATTGTTCTTACGTTAGTTGGAAGTTTCTATTGTCGTAAGTGAATAATCAATTCTTAAGATAATGTCTTAGTTAAGATTGCTTTCAGTCTTTGCGGGCTACAACTGTATCACGTGCATTGCAATGTTTCAAATAATAAGCCTGGTCAAGAGCTCTAAGTACCGTCAGCTCTATGGCGAAGATCCATTCCATCCGCTTGTGATGAAGCGTTCTCTTGGTAGTCCTAACTCTGTACAACAATTGCACATGTTGGACCAACACGAGGAGACGGACATCGATGAACAGAAGCGATTGGCCAAGTTGGGTCTCTGGCCACCGCGGCGACAGCAAGTGATATCCGTTATACCCGTGCAGACACCGGCTGTAAACTTGAAGTGGTGGCAATTGCAGGCACTCGATACCGATGACAAGATTCCTCAGGACTCTGTGGTCTTTCGCAACTGGCAAAGAAACGAACTTGTTCGCGGCGTGGGTGGAGAGGCGGAGCGAAAGAATGCTCTCAATCGGAAATACGCAGAGGCGCAGCAATATCGTTGGTATTAGGAGCTGAGTTAACATTGTAGAGAGAGGTGGTTGGAAAGTAAGAAGTGAATATAGTAAATCAGAGGGAGTGGAGTATATAAAGTGAAAAGTGAAGTGGGGAGTTACCTACAAATTGAGAAGAAAACAGAAGAGTGTTATGATTAGAAATTGTAATCGATTTATTGGTTGACTTGTAAGGAACTTAAAATTTCAATTATATATAAACTAATTTGGTTTACTATTTAATAAATATTTCTCAGCAAACTTTTATAATAACTAAGAAAGTAAAGCAACAAAAAGTGAAACTTCAGTAGAGAGTATCGTGAGCCACAAAAGAGAACGAAAGGCGACTAACTAGTTACCTATTGTTGACCAACTTTAAATATAAAACGAACTCAGAAGTTGGGGAAGAACCAAATCGATGCTATAAAAGTGCTATCAAATTGTGGCGCTATGGAGAATAAAACTAAAACGATGCTTTATCAACTTATTCAATAAAACTTCGATTTCTCTTTGCAGTCTGCTGCACTTTCAGAGGGGGAGAGTGAGGAAGTGGGGCCCAAAAGAGAAAGCATGGCGTAAGAGAGCACAATGGACCTTTAACATTTCCGGCGCCTCTCCTGCTTCCGCTGGACTTATTTTTTGGGGGCACTTTGCATAAACGACAGTACAGATTATGCAACTGTCTGGGATTGTCAAGCGACGAGTCGACAACAACACGCTGCACACTTTGCATATCCTGCAGCAGGATGTGCATTGGGGATGGGCCAAGGGGGAGCGGGGGTGGTCCGACGACTTACAAATGCTTTTTTGCCGTTTGCATTCGCAGTCAAATGCACAGCACGCTGCGATAAAAAGCGAGAGGAAAGTTTTCTGGACTATTGTGATGCCAAACGAAAAATCAAAGTGTCCAACAATTGTGCCCCGCCACTTGGCGACGGATGCAATCGAGCAGAAGCGCAACAGAGTGAACGAGAGGGAAACAGTGGCAGGGGAGGGACAGAGAGAGAGAGAGATAGAGAGAGAGAAAGAGAGAGCGAGTCAGACCGAGTGCGCACTAGACGATACAGTCAATTTCAATGTCTGTCGTCGGCATCGTCCGTCCCCAATGCATTTGATTCCCACACAAAATTCTGGTCACATTGCACGCTCCCCTAGAGATTTCAGCGCTATGTTGACAGTTGCAGTTGCCGTTATTTGCTCCTGCTTCTGCTCCTGCTACTGCTGTTCCTGGTCTGCCAACTCGGGCACTAATTTAATTAAAACTTTTGCCTAAAAACAAAAGTCAATCAGTCGGGCCAGTGCGGGTCATTAGGGAACTCAGAACGAGGCCAGCACAATAATTGTTTCCAGAAAGCTTTCACTAACATTTCTGCAAACGCTTCAAGTTCGACAGTGAATATGTAAAACGACTAAAAATTAACTTATGCATAAAGTAAAAGTTTATTATTCTATTATAGCACATTTTATTGAGTCAGACAATCATTAAGAAGGAGTATGTTATTTAAATAAAAGGTAGGTGGTTCGAGAAATAATTAGAGACAGGCAGAAAGCAAAACAGACAGACAGACAGACAGAGGCACTGAGAGCACAAAGAGAGAGACCGACAGAGGACGATAGACAAAAAGACAGACAAAGAGACAGTCAGAAAGGACTTACATAGAGACCAGGCAGACAAACAGAAACACATACACCAAAGAAATAGATACAGAGACAGACATTAAGAAAGACAAAGAGATAGACTGACAAGCAGACAGACAGATGGACAGACGGAGAGACAGAGAGAACAGACAAGACATACATGCAGATAAACAGGAAGGCTGGTAGGAAGGATGTATCGATATGAACATTACTGATGTTTCAAATCAGTACATCAATAATATAATTGGTAATATTTTGACCTACTTATAGAGCCCATTACAGGCATTTTTACAGTTTATCTACAGTAAAATCGACTATAAATATATAAGTACAAGGAATATAAATATATTAACAGTCGATTTCAATAATCACATCACGCTGCAATAGCAGAGCTTAACGACCACTGCAAGCCATCATCGCCCAGTTAGCGATTTATTTATTTTGTCCCCTTCCCCCCACTTCAGCTCTCTTCCACTATCTGTCTCTCTCAGGCCCGTTTACAGGCCATGGCTGGGACACACGTAAGCGTCTACGTGTCGTTGATTATCTGCCGGCTGCTTAGCAGCGGATTAGCTTGCCAAAAAACGAGTCGAGCCTTGGCAACAGACTCCAAGGCGAGTTGCACGTGGCGGCGTGTGATGTGCACTGTAAAAAAGAGGAGGAGAGAGAGAGATATAGAGAAAGAGAGGGATGGCAACAAGTGCCTGGCAATGGGTGTGACGGCACCTGTAACGAAATTAAGCTGCACACTCGATTTTCTCACACTTTACATTTATTTTCGAAGTAAACAAAGAAAGATTTCTGTGCGGACTCGCACTTAGAGTACCCTAGAATATCCGACCCCGACCCCCAAATTCAAAGTAAATCTAGTACATATACAGATAGCTATTATTTTGATTATATCCTGCGATTCCTGTTCAGATGGTGGGCAGATGGTGCTCGGTGCGATGCAACATTGCCGCATTCTTGTTCAGCGGCTGTAGCTTCACGTAATCCTGATGCGTATGATGATGATGCTGTGTGCTCGGCAGCAGCGGCAACGAGGTGTTTGAAGTCTGCAAGGATTACAAGATAAGTAGAATGTTGACGAAGCCGGAAGAGATCTTCAATGTTGCTCACCTTTGATTTATCACGCGCTGCAGCTATGGCAGCCGCTTGTGCCGCTCCCGTCTGCAGCTGCTGTGCGGCTGTGGCCAGCATGAACTGCTGCGAGGCCATCTGTTGTTGTCGCAACGTGGCTGCCTCCAAGTTATTGATGTGATCAAGCTCACGCTGTTTGGCTGTGTAGTCGTCGAAATAGGAGTGCTTTATTAGTTTGTCGCAGGACCAACGCTTGGCCGGATCCTTGTCCAGGCACTTCTTGAGCACATCGATTGTGAGTGGATTCTGCAGCGCCTTTGCCGGCATCTTGTCCTCCAGCGGCTCCAGCGTCGGCGGCACTGGCAACGTGATGCCCTTGAAGTATTCGTTCTGTCCAAAGATCTGTATGTGCCGTGGCAGCAAGTCGCCCAGGGTCTTGCGTATCAGATACAACTGATCCACATCGCTGCGACCTGGCCACAGTGCCTCGCCGCGCACCAACTCCGCAAAGAGACAACCAATGGCCCACACGTCCACCGGGGTGCCGTACTGTGTGTCGCCCACAAGCAGCTCGGGCGCACGGTACCAGCGTGTAGCCACATAATCTGTATAGTTCTCGCCCGGACTGAGCATGCGTGCGAATCCAAAGTCGCACAGCTTCACCTGACCCTGCGCCGTCAGCAATATGTTCTCCGGCTTGATGTCGCGATGCAGGCAACCCTGTTTGTGGCAGTAGGCCACGCCCAGCAGCGTCTGGTAGCAGATCTGTTTGGTCAACGGTTCCGGACAGCCCTGCGGATGACGCTCTAGTTCGTGTAGGACTGTCAGTTCGCAGAACTCAAAGACCAGATGCAGGCGTCGTTTGCGACGAAACACTTCCAGCAGGGAGACCAAGTTCGGGTGCTTGAGATTCTATAAAGGTTTGCAAATATTATTAGGGGAGTTTGCAGAATGAGAATTGCAGGATACTAAATACTAAGCAGATCGTATACAGGTAGTTGAAAGGTCCTAAACGGATTCGAATAAGCTCCTATGATAGTCTACAAAGTAGCAACAAAGCTTAATTCACGTTGCTATTTACCCGACTCACCTTCAGTAGCCTTATCTCTCGCAATGCAATTTTCCGTATAGCTGGATCATCCTCCGACTCTACAAACCGTTTAACCGCAACCAAGGCGCCAGTCTCCCGATCTCTACACTTGTACACGATGCCATAGGAGCCCTCGCCCAATCGACTGAGCTTCTCGTAACGATCCATTTTGCTGCTACCTTGTGGTCTGATAGGATAGAAAGGATTGAACAGAAATGCAATAATCCAACGGTTAGTGTAAAAGCCAAAGAAAGATATAGTTAACATAGAGATACAGCTAGCTCAGACTACTTTTGTTTACCTTAGACTCAAACATTGACCACGTTTAATGTTTGCACGACGCATTGCTTTGCATTGAGCACATAGAACACTAATGATATTATTTGTCTGACACGAACACATGAGAGTTTACGATTACGATCACATACGAGCATGCATACATATGGAATGGAGCCTACATACTCACATATGCATATGAGGTGATCTTGATTAATGTTGATTTTGTTATGTATTTACAGACAGTTTTTTCGATTTGGGTGTCTTGACAATTTGCCTTTTGTCCAAAGTTGATATCGATTTGCGAATCTGGTTTAGTTGTGTTCGATTTTTTGATGAAATTCTTTGACTTTTTTTTTTTTATTTGCAACGAAAACAAATGGGATTAGAGAAGTTTTAATGAGTTAATTCAATGCCAGTGTAAATGGAGGAAGATCTTGAATAAAATAAAGTATAACTCAAATGGGATTAAACAATTTAGTAATTAAAATTTAATAATTCTACAAAATAAGGTGGGTAAGGTAATGAATTGACAAAACAAAATTATTGATAATTAATTTGTTTGTTTTAATAACTAATTAAATCTTCAAGTGAGTTGAAAAGTAAGTAATGAGTGTACAAATTTTCAATGGAATTTCATGACATGACAATAAAATTTAAACATTTTCGATTCTGAAACACTTGCATATATTTCATATTAATACCGTAAGGGCAGAGGAGTATTAGAACTTTGTATGCAACAGGCAGAAGTTGGTTTGGCAGACCGCACAGAACTTAGTCGATATGGCCATGTCCATCGTATAAAAGTCTAGATCTCAGAGAATGTTCTAGCTCATAACTACCAATATATGAAATAATCTCTAAATGCTGCGGGGGAGATCAAGTTTATACTTATTTGATTTTTGCCGCGCTCCCATAAATAAATAAAAATCGAATTCCAAGCTTAATTTTAATGCAGCACAGTTTATTTTTTTAGTAAAGATAAAAACCCTTAACGCCCAAATAATTTCGGAAAATGTGGCTACGATCGGATCATTAACATGGAAGTTATTTTAGAAATAATTGTAAAGAGGAACTGATTTTAAAGCCTTGAAAAGTATGCAAGACAAAATACGCTAAACATAGAAGTTATATATACTTATATTACTTGTGTATATATTCAAGTAATCAATTTGGTCTGGTATATCAAAGTTAAGCACACTCGGCTGTAGCTTTCTTGGTGGTTTTATGTAACTTTTGGTAAAAATATTTGATAACAGTTGGCTAAAATTTAAGTTTCGTCGCTTAATAGTTTTAATGTTTTTCCTATCTTTATTAATTATCCTTATTCAATTCCAACACTCTTTTACTCCGTTACCCTGTCTCTAAGACAACTCTTCGCCACCGCAAAATATAACTTAATTTATTTCCTCTATTTGAGCTATCAACGGCTATCGCTACATCATAATCATACAAAATCGATAACGCTAATATGCTTGACACGATATTGCACCCGAAAACTGCTTACCCCTTGTGAAATGGGAAGAAAAATAAATCGATTTTCTGGCCAGAAGCGAATGAAATGCGTGTCCTTTTCAGTCAAAATGGTGTTAAAATTCGATAATATTTTAGCTGATTTCATATGAGTGATAAGCTTAAAACCAACATTACTTTGACATTTCAATGTCGTGCTGGAGGTAAGTGAACTTTCATGGGCTTTCGGCTTCTGTTGCAGGCCCCTCCGGCTAAACTCAGTCATGACATGTGTGCAAGTCGTAAACATGGGAAATGCAATTAAATTAAATATTCATGTGCGGGTACAAGGTCTAAGTGCAAATGGAAGTGGGAAAAAAAGGGAAATCAGAACTGAAGTATAGGAAGAGGGGACAGGAACACAAAAAACAGTCTCTCTGGTATGGTCAAACTGAGCACTTACCTAGTCGGTATCCATCTAGCGAGAATTTGACGTATTTGCCACTAGTTGGAGAAGGTGTGAAAAGGAAAATTGATTTGGATTTTGTGATGGATCGAATGTACAAATGACAAATTTTGATGTGTGAAGGAAATTAGCAAGAAATTAGCATCAAAAATGTTGTGATAGTCAGTTCGACTGAATTAAATACACACCATGCGCTATATACTCTCTGGAACCTTTTTTCTTTTTGAAATACCGATCAATATGATTTTGGTTTTGGTTTTTATGATTAGGTTGCTCGGCGCGTGCGACCAGTACAAGAGCCGTTTGTTTGACTGACAACCAGCGACTGATTTCCCGGACTTTTCGACCTGTCTACCGCCAGCACTCGTCCCTCAGCCCCACGAAAAAAAGAGAGAGCGAGTGAGTGAGTGAGATAGAGCGAGCCAATGTCATAGCAATGCGACCAAAGTTAACAAAGCAAAAACCACAACAAAAGCAAACCATGCGCACTGCTCTGAAGTTTTTCAAGAAGTTTCATGTTTCATGTAGAAGCTTCCCCTTCTCTTTCCATGCATTTCTCACTCCTTCGCAACTCCACGAACCCCCATGGGGTGCATTCTACGGTTTTGTTGTGTTTGTTTTTGTTAGGCGACGCGCGACGACGCTGCGACTACCGGAAAGTATTTGAGGCGAAGTTGTTTCTTTCTTTTACTCCTCACTTTTTTTTGAGGTTACCTGGCAGTTTCTGGCGAGCTGGGGAACCTTTTAAACTGTGCTATGGAACGGAACTTCTTGAGTCGTTGGCGGTAGAGCAGGCGAAGTCAGACGCAAAGAAAAACTAGGGAAGACCATTAAACTGGTGCAGCAGTGCAATCGGATTTCTGAGTCGGAGTCAGAGTCGAGGGTGGGGGAAGGGTTTCGCTTGGGTCTTCTGTGCACGCTTATTCACGGCATTACCAGTTATTAATGTTGGGTATTTTTGAGTGCAATTATGGCGTTGTACATTGAGATATTGTGGCCTGCAAATGGATTCAAGCAATGGCCACTTGGTGTCGGCTAATTGGGAAATAAATAGATAATAAGGAACACTTAAAGTTAAGTTGCGCTCTTCTTGGTTAACTTTTTGTTATGAAATAGGTATTCATTCATTTTAATAGCTGGTTGTAAACGAGTTCAGAAACTGTTAATGGGGATTGTTGGGAATGAATTTGGGTGTGAGTTCATTTAAAATGTACACTTCAGGAAGTAATGAAAATATAATTGTAAAAGGATTAAAATATAGCGTGATTGTCAGTTTACAGTAGCTTTAAACTTATATATATAGGGATTGTATTATAGTATAACATGCTAACTACTATACCATAAATAAATTATTCATTAAACATAAAATGTTTTATAATAGATTTAAATTCATTTGATGAAACTAACTAACTAACTAACTAACTAAATAACAATGATTTTCCAATAATAATATCAAGTTATAAGCAATGATCAAACAAAAAATGCATTTACATAGTTTATGACAACAAATTACTAATGCAAAGTTAATTCGGATACCATGTTTTGACTTATACAACACTATTACCTTCAAAAACTATGATTTCTTCAAAATATTCTATACCTTTTTATAAAACAAACACGTATTTGGTTGGCATTCTTATGGAAGCTTACCTTCGCAGCGAAAACAGCTTGGATATCTCAAACATTTTCATGGCGAACGTTGTTAATGATGGTCTTTTATTGCTTTATCACCTTTGCGACTTTAATAGTTATAACGGTAATAATAACGATGAAAGACAAGAAAAGCCAAAGCGACAAAAGCGTCGCCAACGCCAACAGTAGCAACAATAATACTTAGCAAAGAAAAAAGAATAAAATTGGAGCCCGAGACGGCGATGTCGAAGCGTCGAGAGCCGGCAAAAGACTAAAGTTAGTCCTGACCGGGACTTCAGCAGGGCCAACAATGAAATGGCCAACTGGCAGACATGCCAGCGGAAGTACAGGCACAGGTGAAACACCCAAAGTGGCCGCTCTACTCGATTGCATCTGTGGACATTGCATATACGCCGCGTTGGACATTGGCGCTTCCGGTTTGTTTCGTTTGGTCTTTGGTTTGATTTCATGTGGGGGGTTGCGTGTGGCATTAAATATGCATTAGAAATGCTCAAAAATGCATTGAAATCCAAGCTAGACTCGAATCACAAATGAATTACGAACCATTGTCACGCATACGCAGAGTTGCACGAATTGCATATACAACTCTCGCACTCTGCGACTGCAGCAGTTAAACTTCCCCTTGATACCCTCGAATTGCCAGCGCAAACGGCTTTTGACCTTTTTGCGCTGTATTTTATGAATCGCTTGTGGTTCTTTCTTGCCATTCAATTTGCATAATCACCACAGGGGGTCAGTCTCTATTTTTACTACTTTCTGTTGGCCAGGCAAATAACTGGGTATTCACTTCGATTTTTCTAAGTTTCTTTCGTGTAATTGCGGTTGTTTTCATGCCTCTTAACTACATTCTTTACACCGCGAGCTTCAGTTTTTTTTCCATCAACTCCGTACTGTGCTATATATTTTATTTGTTCTTCCTATTTTATTATTGTTGTTCCTCCCTTTGGCTCGGGGTTCAATAGTCGGGGCATGTTCAACTTTTCTGGACAAAGCCTTTTGTATGATTATTGATTGTGTATTGCCACGTGAAAAGAGCACGGAAATTGGCAGTTGGTTTCGGTGTAAAGTCTACGAAATTGGATAACAGCCTGATGAACCAAAAGCTAATTGAACTTTGATTATTATGGAGACAGTTTAATAAATATTTAACGATCATTTCGAAGAGTTATTGAAATTTGGTAAAGACATTAAATATACATTATACTATGACTACATAAGTCCAGAACGAAATCAATTCTAACCTAATGGTTTATTTAAATCTGCTTTCGAATCTATTTTTAATCATTATTTTAGAACTTCGCGGCGCCGCGAACTGCTTTCCCCGTGAACTGGGCTATAAAGAGAGCGCACTTGGCTTAAAAATAATCAGCAGAACGATCAACTTTTGCCCAAGTGGCTTGCAGTATGTTTTGTGCAAAAATAGAAATAATGCCAGGTGAAAGTTTGCGAGAGAGGGCAAAATGGGCAGTCGAGGTCGTAGTGTGGCAATGCGTATGTATGAGTGTGTGTACCGGTGAAACTGTGTGGGAACTTAAGGGATTGGTTCAGGTTCGCTTGGGCTGTAGTCGTGGTGTTAGTAACGTGTCCTTGTGGGTAAGAAAAACAGGCGTCCAGCGCAATAAATAACAAGCTATTAATGCCAAATGTGCAGGCACATGCACGCACATGCGATGGCGACGACGACGATGATGGTGAAAGTAAGAAATCGTTGCATACTCACCGGCGCTGCAGACAATGAGGCACACCGCACAGGCGTATGCGTAACAAAGGCCAAGGGCGTTACGCCCGAGGCAGGCAGGACTAAATGTCATTGGGCACAAAGCTTTGCAACATTTTTCACTTTCAGTTGTTTGCCACAAAAGTTAAGCAAGCTAATTACGAGCCGAGGCGAAAGTTCTTCGCTCGCTCTCTCGCTTATTTGTTGAACTTCGACCTACCTGCGCGGCCTGCCACCACCTAGGAGATGGGGATCATTGCACACCTGTATCTTTTGTATAAGACGATAGAGAAACGAATCCTGAAACGCCTGTGCCAGATAATAATCCTGAAACATTTCACACTCGCCTGCAGCACGTTTGCTCGGTTGCAGCACCAAATCTAGACTACGACAGCAGACTGTCTATCTATTTTATCGATAAATGCCCTTTAAAATGCATCGGACATGATGCATATTTAATGCACGACTTGTCATTTTCCCCCCTTACCCAGTTTTCCTTCCCTTCTACCTCTTCAATGAGGTGTTTGGAGCTTTGACTGTGATGTGTGTTCGTGCTGGCAGCGTCGCCATTTCTCTCAGTCTGTTTCATTTCTCTGTATTTTCTTTTTGGGGTCAGTAAACAGCTGCCATATGGGCATAACCGAGAGGGAAGGGATAGTGGGGAGCCACAGGGAAGCACATGCAAATGAATCAGGCAGCAGGCAGCAGGTGCAAAGTAGCTGCACCTGCTGCACCTTGCGCAGCAAGAGTGAGAGTCGCGATGGCAGTCAAAAAGATTCAAGGAAAACACGGCACATGCAAAATGAAGCTCATGAATGTCCAAAGCAAAGCCATATATAGTGGAGCAGGCAGTATCTGGGATGGCAAAAGGTGGCACACTGAGGGTTTCAATAAGGGCAACGACTAACAGACAGACTTTCAGCTGAAATGAAATTGCCCTGCTGGGCCAGGGGAAGGTATCGGGAAAGGAAAAAGCGAAAATTTGCTGAGAGGCAAGTTATTTTTGACGTGTGGATGGTAAGGAGATTCTGTATAGTATTGGTTTAAGTAGGTTTAAAACTGTTATTAAAGGGTATTAAAGTAATGTTTCGATGATAAACACTTGAATTTTATTAATAAAGTTTTCACTGAGATGCAACAAATAAATAAATTAATCAGTAACCTTACAAAATGGTTATTATTTTGTCATTTTAAAATGCCTTTGGTACATATTGTAATATCCAATCTTATCGCATGAATCATGAAATGAATACTTTGAGAAAATATTTTATTTAGTCAGAGGTCATTCCATCATTATTACATTGTATTTATGTTTTATCCACTTTATCATTGTAAATTGTAAAAGGTATTGACTAGAATATATCAACAGCAAATTATGTCAATTATGTTAAATAATTAAGCACATTTGATTTTATATTTTACTTTAATTTAATCGCAAAAAAAAGGTGAAATAGGAAAGTTTTTAATATGCATAAATAAATCATTGTAATTGCCACTTTATAGTATATCTATTTATTGTGGTAAAAAAGAGTATCAAATTGCATATGTTAATTGAATATCGGTGAAATATTACATGAGCTTAATTATTAAATATGAATTAACCGCATGAATAACAAATATTCTGCAATATTTTGCAAACTAATTCATCAGCTTGTCAATCGAGGAATCCATCAATATTGCAAAAACAAACTGCCCCTCTTGCACAAAAAAAAACTTTACAGACAACTCGATTGGCTCACAACAAAATGAGCCACATGAAAACCCAACAGAACCCAGACTATTAACCATTCAACTATCAGATATCTCCCCGTGCCATCATTCCGCGCTCACAAAAAACTGCAATCAAATTGAAATTCAATCAAAAGGAATATGTGGAAAAAAAAAAAAGGAAAGCACAAGAGTAGAAGGAGGAGATGTACACAGACATCAAATTGCATTGATATGCGTCCATCGCATTGTTTGACTTTTTTGTTTGCCATTCTGTTGCTTCTTCAACTTGAATCCGGCATAGAACCGTCTACGGCTCTTGCTCTGGCTCCGGGTGCGGGTCTGGCGCTGACGCTGACTCAGAGCAGGGCAAGCGAAGAATAGAGAACGGCAAACGGCTGACAGCCAGACAAACAGCTCAAAAGGAATATTGCATACTTATTGGCAGCGGCAGCGGATGATTTAGCGGTTTTTAATGCTTCCTCCACAGCGCACAGGCGGACGAAAAAACGCGAGACCTTTGCTTTGCGGCACATGTCAACGCCATTTGCGCGTCTGCATGGAAAATGTTAGGGAAAATATGGAAAAATATTTCACCCCCACCCTCCAGCTAGCGGGCCATGTGGTCGCTGGTAATTCTGCAACCGGTTTCTTCTTTTTTGTGCTTTCCTTTCAATCATGATTTTCGGATTGAAATCATTTGAAGGGCTTCGCTTAACGAGCGAGTCGAATGCAATGCAGCAAATATTTGCAGTAACTTTTTGGCTATTTATACGATACTTTCGCGTATTTGGGATAAGCACAGCATCCTTCAGATGTGTAAAATATTGGAAAAGTGTGTGCCAATTGATGCTGATTAAAAAAGTATTTCCTATAAAGATCTTAAACCAGTAAGAGGTGCAACAGTTGTATATGTATTAATATGATGTACCCATATATGTATGTAATATAATAATTAATCCCATTAATGGCGCTCGCGCTTTGTCATTCCCTTATACATAGCACTTGTTTTATGCTCTGCTTCTAAATAACTTCGTGTTTATGTCCGACGGATTGTAATTTGGAGACTACGTAGATATTTCATTCAGTTATTATGTTAAAGTCAGAAAGTTTATTTTTTAATTAGGCTTCAAATTGAGTTCAAAAATTAATTTATTGATTTGCTGGGCGTGGGCGTGGAGCTTAACATTTGAAAAAACTTGATCTGCCGAGTAAATAGGAACCTTCATTCCAAATTGGTGTCTCTAGCATTTATAATAGCTGAGATCTGTGTGTTCATCTGGTCAGACGGACATCCACATCCGGACATCCGACATACTAAAATAACCAATCGACTCGGCTTGTGAGAGAAGAATATATATACTTTGTGGAAACTCCACCTCCTTCTGCCTTTACAAACATTTGCATTTTGCACAAGTACCATTTTCAATGGTAGGGTATAAAGAGTAGTCATTAAAGAATGATATACTTATTAAGATGAAAGTAAAATGAAACATCAATATTTCTAAACTTTAATGAAGAAAAAGGAATTTTTTTTAATTCAATAAAATGTATCTAATTTATAAGTAATTGTTGAATTTCCGCAAGAATGCAAATCGAAATTTGGTGGTTAAAGTTGTCAGTGTCAAAGAACTTTGTGCAGAAGGCCTTAGACTCGCCTAAGGTTGAAGCCAAACAATATCAGGGCCAATTCCGTCGCAATGGGAAATTATCTACTCGTCAATCTTGAACTTGGTTAGAACACATTGCAGTTCAGACCAAAAAGCAGTTGTGCAATGTGCCAAGGACCCCATCAGGGAGAACTTATTGTGGAGCAGGGCAAAGTGCATGATAAACTGAGCTGTACTATTTACACACATGAATTTTCTACTTACTTACTGTATAGATAAGAGATTACAATGTGAACTTACTATATACCCGCATGTAGATTAGGGAATTTGATTTTCAACTTACCTTCTGGGCAGAAGTGGAAGATGATTACCAAACAGCCATAGACGTTTCTCTCCAAACCATTTGTCCATAGACAGTTTTAAGTTAGAGTTTAGTTTAAATTTGATTTTTCTTTTATGGTATTTCTGTTATTTTATTTGAATTCACTTTTATTATCTTCGTACTGTTAGTTACGGCACATTTTGTGCATGTTTCACACACTTCTTTGGCTAATTACGCGGCAAACTGTGCGTCCATTCACCGAGCAATGTTAATAAAGTTTGTTTATTGTACGCCGGAGTCGTAACCGTAGCCGGAATTTTTGTGCGGCATTGAAAATGCCGACAAAAACAACACGAACAATATGAACAACAATTGTTTCACGAACGAAAGCTGCGACGAACATGCCGCACATACAAGGGACTGAGGTTTGTTGGGGTGTTGAAGTCGGTTGACATTGGCAACGCGTTGCCCTCCCCCTTTCGGTTGAGCTGCTGTTGTTGTTGTTGTTGTTATAGCTGTTGCTGTATTTATGTTATTAATAGTGTTGTTATAGTTGTAGTTGTTTTTGTTGTCGTTGTGCAGGCCGTGTTTGTGTTGCACGTTGTCAATCTATTGTCATTAAAAACAAACAAACAAAATTTGCTGAACATGTGCAGAGCTCTCTGCTTCGCCTGGCACATTATTTTTCTATTTTCCACTTTTCTCTTTTCTCACTCTCATCTTTCTGAATATTCATAATAACTTTTATGACCCACACAGACACATACACACGCACGCACACACCGATGAGAGGGCGGAACTGCGGATATGCCGCCATTGTCATAGAAATGGGGAACATTCTGATATCGTTTTAATGCGCTTTAAATGGGAACACATGGCCGCAATTAGGTCTATTTTATTAATAGAACATTTGTCCGATTGGCATAATTTTCATAACTCTCTGTCTATTTCCGTGCTACCCGTTTCCCCTCCTCCATCCCCCTCACACGGATTATAGTCGAGTATTTAGTGCAATTAGCCGTTCGTGATATGCGCATAATATGATGCAATTACGGTATGTTCTCAATGGCAGCTGTAACATTTGAATAGATACCATCGACAAGGTCACCAATGCATGTGTAATATA
The DNA here is from genome assembly GCA_018903425.1 of Zaprionus nigranus. NCBI lineage: Eukaryota > Metazoa > Arthropoda > Insecta > Diptera > Drosophilidae > Zaprionus > Zaprionus nigranus. The sequence goes on along the minus strand of JAEIGD010000094.1, from coordinate 58,433 downwards.
CACGTTCCTTTTGCAAGGTCGCACAAATAACGTTTCAATTTAATTGGATAGATAATATGAAAATCAAACATAAAGCTGACCACAGTCATGGAATTTAATTCAAATCAAATTACAGAATAAAACCTGAAGAAATGGGAAAAGTGTTTGTGTATTGAAATGAGCTAAATAAATAAATATTAAATATTTTTACTGCGTTTAAATGTATTCTCTTATAGTAAAATTTTTGATTATAACGTAGCACATTATATAGTTGACTAATAGTTAATCATAATATTTATTAAGGCCAATTTTATGAATTAGTGAACTAAATATCAATGTTCAAAAGAATTCTCATAGTTTTTAAATATTTAATAAATTTATAAATTTTTTGAATTTATAAAATGATACAAATTAATTCATTTAATAAATAATTTTACTCTTGCAGATACAAAGTACACACCATGTGCAACTCTGCATATTTAATTTGATATTTCCTTTTCCCATAATCGATCTACCCTATGTAAATATCAATCTCGCTTGAAACTAGCCGTCGATTACTATTTATAAGGAAAATTGTGTTGGCATTTCACGCTTAAAAAGCTTTTGCAATCACCAATCACAGAAAGTTCGCGGGGAAAAAGTTTGCCGCGCTCGGAAATAGTTTTTGGGGCTGGCAATGCCGTTTACAGGGTTGTAAAGGTAACGGTGAATGCTAATGGCAACGGGCAACTTTGCCGGCAAAAGCGCGTGCCACCAACACAAGGGCAGATAAACAAACACGCACAGTAAACACGCTAACAGGCACAAACACACACACACTAAAGCACTTTCGTGGGAAACGCCGGTGACACTATAAGCCAAAAATAGTTGCAACAACTTTAAACTGCAACAACAACTACAAAAATTAAGCCAACTGTCGATGTCAGTTTTTTGCATTTGTGCAAAGCTTTTGCTGCGCTTTATGCGACAGTTTCTTTCCGTTTCGATTCGTTTTGGTTTTTATTTCGAAGCCAAACAGAGTAGCACAATAGAAATGGCCCAACTGAGATAACCTTAAAGAGCAGCTCGTATTCTAAAACTGAATAATGACAGCCGCAGGCAGCCGAACGAACTGCATACGTATTCGCATTTATGTGGCAAGCAATGGCAAGCTTGGCTGCCTGCATGGCAATGTGAGTTGCTTAGACAATACTCAAAACAACAGCAACAACGGTGGCAACAAATGCGACAGCTACAGCTGCTATCTCGCTCTGGCATTGCGGCAAGTGGTTGCCAGGACGACTGACAAACGACGACAACTTGTAACCAAAACAAATGCAAATTGCAGAGCGCATTCTCTCTTGCTCTCTGACTCTGTCCCCTCTCTTTCTCTGTCTCTCATACACTCTACAGGGTTCTCTTATGTTCTCTCTTGCTGTTGTTGTTCTCTTTATTCGGAACAAATGAGTGTTATAGTTTTTGTTTGTTACAAATTCAAGATACCCTGTTATGAAAACTGTATAAGAAGACTTTTTACGACTTTTCTTTATTAGATAATTATTTTATTCTAACTAAAATAAATTACAAAATAATGTTAAGACCTGTAAATGAATTATCAACAATATATATTTCTTAAAACTGGATTTATGTTTTATCCTTCATATATTATTATTTATTTTTTAATTATGTATTCCTCATCTACAATCTTCTTGCATTCATTTATTCAAGCACATTTTCCAGAATGGGCTGCTTGACTGTTATGATTATCCTTCTCTCTCTACTCCCTGCTCTCACACAGTCATACAAACTCCTACAGACTCACAATAAGTATGGCGCAAGCAGCTTAAACTTTTCTATTTTTTGTTGCATACTTTGCGGTGCTGGTTGCCACTGCTTTTGGCCAGGCAGGATTAACACCTGTTTGTTGTGCTGCTGGCTGCTGTTGGGTGCTGCGCATTTCTACGTTAAATTTCAAAGCCCTGAATTTATTGTATTTGTTTACAAGGTTTTTGCGTGCACAATTGTGCGTTGTCCAAAACTTATGGCCAGCGAGGGAGGGAGGTCGCTGCCATTGCCGCTTTTTCTGCTGAGCATTTGGCTGCGGGGCTTAAGTGAAAATAATGTCATGGAGATAATGCGAAAAAGGAAAGTGCACGTAAGTTTTAAACGTGGCTTAGTGCGCAACTATGACAACTATTGCATTTTATTTGCATTAAAGCTACACGAAACACTCGAATTCCAACATATTGCCAGGCTCCGCAGTTGTATCATAAGAAGGCTTATGAAGAGTTAGTTGCCTGTCCACAGTCCAAGGATTTAAAAGAAACATTAATATTATTATATTCTGAATTCCAATTTGGAGGACCTAGCAATTTTTAATGATTCTGTTACTATGTGTTACTATTATATATTTACAAATTCAAAAAAATAAATAATGTTCTTTCATTAAATTAAAGTTAAGCTCTAACATCCATTTACTGGTATGCACCTTAAGTATATAAGTTTATATTAAGCCAGAACTATACTTTATTCCATAACAATATATAATCATATAAGTAAATGGGCAAAACTTATTTAGATTTGATGAATATTATGTTTGATTAAAAGCTGCGTTAAAAAGCATGCTTAAATTTCTATACACATATTTTACTTTTCCATAATTCCTTACTGTTCCGCTAAACGTAATTCAATAATATCTGAGACTTAAATACCAACATGCCACTCTGTCTCTTTTCCCCCTCTTTTGGAGGGCAATCAATGAATTATACCGGGGCGCAGGTAACATAATCTAACTAAAGTTTACATGCCTTCATTGTACCACCTCAACAATAACACCGCAGGCAACTAAAGAAAACCAACGGAACCTTGTGCAGCAACAGCAGCGGCAGCAACAGCAACAACAGCAAAAGTGGCGTCAAAACTTTCACTGGGGAGGGTATAGAGCGTGGCAGAGAGGAAGGAAGGGGAGTCGCCGCACTTGTCGAGACCTGCTTGCTGCATGCACTCGTACAACAACCTTGCAAAAAGTTCCATAACAAAATTTATGCGTGTAACTGGGCGTAGGAAAATGCTAACAACAACAACAGCATCATCAACAACAACAGCAACAACAAGAGCAGCAACAACAAGAGCAACAACAAGCTGCAGTAAGTTTTAAATAAATTTCTAAATACTCGACTCGAGTCAACTCGAGGTGCGCTCTAAGACGATCGCAGCTAAACGAGGCAAAGTTGAAAGGGGCTAGAGAAAAAACGAGAAATGAAATATTCAACTTTGAGGACTGGAAATGAGATGGTCTCAGTGTAGGGCAGCAACACTTTTGACTTTTGTGGTGGCAAACTTTTCACTGCCTTCCCATTCCCTCCCCCTCGCCTCACGGCACCCCCTGTGACCCAACCGCGGCAAGTTCCCAACTCTCAACTCAATGCGCGATGCGTTGGTATATGAATTTATGTTAATAACTTTTCGCTGTTTTTCTCAGTGCAGTCAGTGTGTGCACGTATGTGTGTATGTGTGTGATTGTCTGTGTGTGCGAGTTATGCTTGTTGATAATGGCATTGATAGCACTGTAAATATTGTGTATAAATTTTTGGTATGTCTGTTTGGCATTTTACCCTGCCACACACACAAGTCAGATAATCATTTTGGTAAATTGCGTTTCTTTGCATGTTGTTACATTATTTATTGGGTAAACACTGGCCGAGAGAGCTTTCTACGAAAGCTCTGCCTCCCCCAACTTTTGTTAACAACTTCTCGTGTAGCTTTTGAGAAAGTAGATAAAACAATTTAAAAGCTTTTTTTCCTGTCTAGCTAAACAGCCGACTTTGTGGAGTTTAAGTTGCTTGACTTGTTTGGTAAATGTTTTGGTAGAAAGTTTTGGTAAGTTCAACAAGCAATTCCTCTGCATTAATTACAGCTTTCTGAGGAAAGCTTTGAGTTTAAGAAAGGTATTTCAAATCGAGTTTCTATGGAATTTAAATAGGGTTGTTTGATATCAGAGTTTATTTCGATTAAACAGCTTACCATATATTTTAAATGTAATCCTAGGGCTAAGGTTGTTTTCTAAATTTGATTAAATGTTTCTGGTTACTTAAATTTGGGAACTTTTCAATTGTAATGGATAGTTTCAATGAAATGGAGTTGAAGCAAACTTGGTAAAGGGATGAGCACTTCATGTTTGTGTTCTATTGTTGAATTAGAATAATTCCAACTGTCTTGTTTAGTTTAACTGTAAGTTCCATATTGATTTGACTCGCATTTAATCTTCCTTCTAATCAGGCATTAATTATGCCCTAATAAATAAGCTTAAATTCTTCATAAGAAGCAAAGAGTAGTATTTCATCATAGTAAATCATTTAATTAATCACAATTGGAAGCTTTAAATATGTATACAATAAACACCCTTACATACACACACACACACACATATATATACAGCTGCAGACCTTCTGGATGAGAGCCGACTTAATACACACGCATTTCACACTTCGCCATCAACAGTTTTGGCTTTTGGTATCAACAACATCCTTGGGAATACACATACTTACCTATAAGCCATATAACACACTGCACACACACACACACATACACTTACTAACGTATTTCATGTCAAGTGACCGAGGCAATTAATGCAAAATACTGAATTCACCCTGGCAACCCTGTTGTCTAGGGCTTTTCGGTCAGCCTGCCTCGTGTTCGCATGCACAATGACCACAGGCATTTGCATAGGCTCGGCATCAGCTCTGGCTCTGGTTTGGACTCGGAGCAGCAGCTCGGACAGTGACATCGGCGTCGACATTGGCATCGCAGTTAACATCTGCAGTGCAGAGCATTCAACTGGCGCTTATGTTTTGATGGCCATGTAATTTCCGGCCATAAACAAAGAAGAGCTCAGTTGCCGATTCATGGGAAGCTTCGGTGCAAGTAAAACTAGACAGCAGACACGCCCTCTTGTCCGAGGCAGACAGACAGATTGACAGAGAGAGAGAGAGAGAGAAAAGGGGAGAGAGAGGGGAGATGAACAGGCTAATGAGTTCGGTAGTTTAAGCTACAGCTTAACACGGACTGGTAATTGTTTAATGTCAGTTAGAAAGCACTAAAGTTTCATAACTTTTCCCAAGAGCTGCAAGATGGGCTCGCCTGACCAAAGTTTGACGTGAATTGTTTCAACTTCTTGATTGTATAGGTATTTAAGTTTCCATAGAACAATGTAAATATACTTTGGGGTTGAAAGAGTGCAGTGGTTGGTAGACAAGTGCATTGAAGGTAGTACATGGTGTATTTGATCAGCATTAATTGTCTGTAAGAACGCTAAGATCTCAATTAGTACATGAGCTAAACTAATTATATTTAATAGTTATTAAGTGCTCTGTGTTGCAAATGTAAATTATGGTTATTTTAAATGCTCACTGAAGTTTAAATATTATTTGTTTTGCATTACAATTAGCCTGGTAGTTCTAGTCCTTATAGTATCTGAGATTTGGATTTTCAGCATAGTTTTCAGTTGGCACAAAGTTATAATACCATTCTACCCTATGGGAAACAGGTATAAAAATGAGCGTCAGTTTCAAGTAAACCCGACAAATAAAAGATAAAAAAGTAAATGAACTATAGTTAATAGTTTTAAAATAGTTTTAAAATACTTTTAAAATACTGTTAGTAAATACTTTCTTTATCATCGTTATCATAAGGCTACTTAGTTTGAATTATACTTTTGATTTGTTCTAATTATTGTATTAGAAAGTTTCTCTACATCAAGAGTTATGGTATGTGTGCCACAATTGATTCAATCTTAATTAAGCGCTTCAGTTTCCCTTGCTCTTATTGCATGTTCTAATGCAAAATGCAGAGTTTCCAACTCCGCTCCGCTCCCCTTCCCCCCACTTGAGTTGAAGTGCACTGCCTTATAATTTGCCGCACATATGCCGCATTTCGTCGGAGTATTTGTGCAAAAGTTTCAACAGCCTGGCAAAGCGATGCCTAAACCAAAACTCTGCTCCGGGTTTTAGTTTCGCAAATTGCTTGGCCCAACACCCCGTACCACACACCAAACACACACACACACACACCATAAGTAACTAGGGCTCAGTTGGCTATGGCTCAAACTACTTTTGATTACTGGCGCAACAACAATGCAACTACAACAACAGCAACTGGAAGTGCAACTACAGTTACAACTAAAGCGAAACTCCACTCATTGCAAGCAGCCCAAACAGAAGCAGGCGGCAGGCAGTCAAGCATAACTTTTACTCTATTGACTGCAGCCCCCTCACCCACATACTCCACACATTTGTCCAGCCCTCTGTTGACACCCTGCACCTCCCTCTCCCTTTCCTTCTCGCATCATATCTGCAGCCCGATTGGCTCAAACAAGCAAAAAGTTAGTTCGTTGGCTGCTACGACGGGTCGCTTATGCCATGCATTGATTAAATTTGACTTAAATTGCATTAAGTGTGTATGCACACATACATGTGTGCGTTGTGTGTGTGTGTTTGCTGTGGAGTGCAGCATCGTTTTAGGCGCTTGTGCAATTCTTATTGTTTGAAATTGGATTTTGTTACACAACCCACGTGCCTCCCCCTCCTCGCACACTTGTTGACATTCACAATGGCCAAGAAAACTAACGGGACCGAGTTGCCAAAACCTCTTTGCTTATTTATTGGGTTAATTGAGAATGTTGTGCAGAGCGCACTGAATCGCTTTCCCAATTGGTTTCCCTCTATTGATATGTTCATCGGGGAAACACGCAATTGAAGGGTGTTTTGTGGGCAAGAGTATAGTTCATTTGAAAGCAGAACTTTACACATACACTCATATGTACATAAAGATTCATACGAGTGAAGCAGCTGCTAGCAAACAAGTTAGTTAAAAAATTGATGAGTCGTTGGGAGGGACAACCTGATGTGTGAGGAAGTTCTGCATCTTATTTCAAGTTATGTATGTTTACCTTATCGCATTGAAATATGTTAAGTGTGGTAAATTAGAATATATTATATATAAGAATGTACATATTTGGTCGTTACCAATAACTTCTTATATATGTTAATTATTTAAGTTGGCAACCAAATCGTTTTGTATTGCATACTTTGCAGGGCTTAGAATATTAGGGCCTTTAAAATTTTTTAAATAACTTCAATGTTAATAATTCGTTGGCAAACAAATTATCAGAAATTATTTGGGGGTTTAAGTATAAATTAATACTATATTTGTATTGCATCCTTTTATGACTTAGAAACTTAGTGGCTCTTTAAAATTATTTCTATGTTAATAATCGATCAAAAATTTATTATTATCATTTGGGCGTTGATTATTTATTGATTATTGATTAGAATTTAGGACTTAACGATTTACGGGGTTGTAAGAGGGCGTGCAAAAGCTAAAAGAAACTTGATCAGTGCACAGAACTAAGACATTTTTGATATATTTTTGGTAGATAAAGAAGGATTATATTTATAATCTTAGGGGTGAAAGGAATTATTATAATACTTAGCTACAGTTCTACCATATTGATAGCGGGTATAAATACATATATTATACTATACAATATGCACTCTCACTATCTTGCAGCTACACTCAAATTCCTTTGAAAAACTTTCACTCCCCAAAAAGTTTTCAATGTTACTTGCAGAATTTCTAGACACCCGTGCCACTGCCCATGCCTTATGATGCTGATATTTCTGCATAGTCATCAAATGGCATTAAAACTCTAGGAGTGGAAAACCACTCAGAGCATAAACCAGAAACTTATGCCGGGACATATGTGAGTGCTTTATAATGTTGGTCGTAACTGCGAATATGCCTCAATCTTTTTGCGCCAAAACTTTTGTCTACAATTCGGCAAAGATAATGTGGCTGTCTCTGCTGCTCCTGTTGCTTCTTGCTGTGTGGTGTGTAGTGTGTGGGTGGCAAACTGCGCACATTCGCATTAGGAAATGTTAAAATGACATAAAAACAGCGCAACAGCCAGCGACAACAATGTGACACCTGTTTTTCTCTATATACAGGGCACATATGCACAGTTTGTGTGTGTGTGTGTGTTTATGTTGCCAGCACATTTAGTGACATTTATGTGCAGTGTGGCGTTTTATTTGCAGCTCAATGCACAGCAAAAATTGCTTACGAAGTGTGCCATGAGTTGCTGTTGTTGTTGTAGGGTTTTCATATCAGCCATGCACTGCGCGAAGTTGGGTAGTTAGAAATAGACAGAACTTAAGCTCTACGAGATAACTAATATATTATCACAGCATGTAAATTGTAATCCAATTGAATGAGGGCTTTTCATAGGATTCCTTGACTTCTTTATTTATTGTCGATAAGTTTTCTATCGGTGCAAGTTCCATCACTCGCGTATATCGCTGGGTATCGCATAATATACTCTGTGCTTTTTCAAACCAGCTGCGTTTTTATGTGTGCGACTGTGCCAAGTTCGCTTTGTGTGCTCAGTGTGTGCTCGGTGAAGTCGCATAAAATTTTACAGGTTTTTATTAAAATGTGTCACACTGGAAAAGTGTATAGAAAAAACAGGGGAAGCGGGGAGAGAAGTGGCAACTCAGCAAGCTGGCTAACTGCAAGTACTATGCGCGTATTACTTGCACTTTGCTGCAAAGTGTCTGCTTAAAGTTGCTGGCAAAGGAAAAGCGTCATGAAAAATGCATGGAAAACTTTGCACATTACGCGCCAGCAAAGTCAACTAATGAAACATAATCATTATGCAATAATTAGCACGCAGTAAGCCGCAAATACGGCAGAAAACACTATACCATCCCTTTCCTCTCTGCCTGCCTCTCTCTCTCTCTCTCCCTTTCTAAAGTGCTCCCCAAGCTGCCTGGCAGACGCTCGTAAGCTGCCGGAATCAAGTTGTAAGCAGTTTGGGGGCGTAGCCCGGAAATCTCGGTCGGGCAAGCGTAAAAGCAGCTAATAATGTAAACAACTTTTGTGGGACGGGTAGCTCCTTTGTAGGTTGTGGGCGGGATCGTTGCAAAGAAAACTGTGGGGTGATTAAACCTGTTAACAAAGCACATGGACTCGGGGTGTTTGCTTGTTAGTCCTTGTTGATGATGTTGTTGTTGTTCCTTTCTCTGCTGGTCATTTGCAGCTGGTGGGGCGTGTAATTATGACAATTGTTGTAGCTCCTGCTGTTGCTGTGTTTATGCGCTCCGTTGCTCTCTGAGGTGTACACTAAGGGGCAGCAGTTGATGAGCCTTGAAATGGATGTTAAATCGCTTGAAGTGAAAAGGAAACAACAACAGCATCATTGATTAGCAAAAAGCGAATAGACTTGGCTGCCAAAGAAGAAATCTAGAAAAATAGAAATAGAAGGCTATAGAATTAAAAATGGATAATATATAAAATAACATATATTTGTATATTTTATTGTAAGATATTTATATATTTTTTAATATATTTGTAGGATTTTTTTTCATTTGAACAATACTTCATTAATATTAGGCAAATAAACTTTAAATTATAATTAATTAGATACATTTATTTATAATTAGTAATAATATTTATACAAATTTACTACAGACAAACCTTATATCAGTAAGTTAATGCAGCACATGGTCTTTTTACAACTATTGCAAAAACCATTTATCCCTTTTAGTTAGCTTATAATATTTTATGATTAGTTCAAACTAGCTGCAACTTTATAATGTGGCAAGGAACTAATTTTCATTCCCATTACAAAACTATTCGCAACAGAGTTTTAATCAGTTTTGCTGGTGCACTGTACATGGCGTATACTTAATATATGCGCGGCACATTGCGCATACGCCACCGCATTAAAATGCCAACGGACCGCGGGCAATTTGCGCCGCAGACTAAGTGCAATTTAGTTAATTTAGCACTTGATTAACTTTTGAAATGGAATACAGAAAAAAACAGCATCACACAAACACTCACACACACACACACAGCAAGCGAAAAAAACACCCGTTCTCAGTTCAGCGCAAGCAATTGAAATGTGCATTGAGGCCACGCGCTGACTGTCGGAAAAACTCAAACTCAACTAGTATTTTCTCTTTCGCATTTTTTTGTTGTTGTATATTTTGTTAGCGGTATTTTTTAACTGGCTGGCAGAAAGTTTTAAGCAGCGTTGGTGTTTGTTAAATGTCGGTTGTTGTTTCCTTCTGTTGTTGTCGTTGTTGATTTTGTTGTTGCTGGTGTTCGAGTTGTTTATATGCGGTCAACAGTGCAAAGCAGACGAGTTGGCCGAACGCGCATGTAGAGGGGTGTGGCAAAAGCAGAAGCTAAAGCGAATTACGCGCAGAGAGTACAAAATGAAAATTGGTTAAAAATATATGAAGCTAGTGCGGCGGAAAACGGATACAGAACGTTGTGCGCACAAATAAACGGCCGTGACTAGAAACTTTAGATATTAAATAAAATATATACGGAATTCGGTATTTTCCTTAAATTATTTATTTCTTTATATATTTATGCATATTTTGTTGTTCTTAACATTGAAAAAGAACTTCAAAGTGGTTAAATTTTATTTTATTATTTGCATAATTGGGGAAATATAATTATAATATAAATTATGCACTATTTTAATAAATAAATATTTATTTTGTGAATTCATTAGGAGTATTTTATTTCTTGATATTTATCATTTAATGATTTTATCATTATTTTTTAATATCTTTTCAAGTCGTTTTACTTATTGAAAGTGAGACAATTGTATTGAATTCAATAGATATATGAAGAATAAAATGTGATTGCATTAAGTACAGTAGTATATTCAGTATACTTCAAAATTTCTTTTGGCTGCTGTTTTATTTTGTAGAAATCCTTTGAAAAGAAGCAAGGCAGAGTAATTACATAAATGTTCTTAATTTTTTAGTTTTTCCATTATCAAAATTCATTATATTTTTGCTTGCATAACTCATGCAAATTGGCATATTATTGAACTGTTTGGTTTGTGGCTTGGATCAGAATAGTAAAATACCATTAAATATTTATTTATTGCCATGTGGCAAATATGCAAGGGCAACCAAGGATAATTAAATAATTCGGAAAAATAGTGAATTTTTAATAGAGATTTATGCATTTTATTATCTGACTGCTCTGGCGCAAGTTTGGAAACTTTTGGCCTGCGGCTTTTCCTGTTTCCCAGAAGCCAAAAACAAATTTCCGCCGCATAGATTGCCAAGTTTTTCATATATTTTTTTTTACTTGTGTCTTCATGCAAAGACCTCTCAAACTCTTTTCAATAATAATTTTGTGCAGCACTCAAGAAATAAATACAAAAACATAAATAAAATGCTGACGCGCCCAACACTTAGCCCGATAAACAAGATATGTATATATAATATAAAATATGGTAAATAAATGGGAAATGCTTCTCGGTTGCGCCTGCTTGACACATTTAACGATGGGCTGGAGGCAGGATGAGGGAGGACTACGAAAAATGACGACAGGCGCCTTGGACTTGCATTTAGTAATTGAATTTTGTTTTGCAATTTATTTTGGCTTGGCGCATGCCAAATCACAGCAACAAAAACCAACGCTTATAATATATATTTATAAACATAACACTCTCTTCTCTCTCTCTCTTTCTCTCTGGGGGTAAACAATAGGAAAAACGGTCAAGTAAGTTCTTTGAAGGAAGCTGAAAAAGTGCCTTCACTTGTACAGTAACTTGAAGTGCGAATTGCTTAGACGTTCAGGAGAGCTGGATAAAAATAGGAAAAGTAAACTTGTTTTTAAATTCCTAATGACGCAATTTTATTATTTATTCATTAGATTCTAGATATTTATTTTTCAAAAAAGTCCAGCCACCTACTCTGAAGAAACAAAAGAGTTTTCAATCTTTCAATAAACTTTATTTTTAATATGCTGAGAATCTTCTTTTATAGAGCCCTCTTCGAGCTGCATTAACGACTCAAGCTATCTGCTGCTCTTACCAATTTACAGGATTTTTATTACGGCCAGCATAGAGGGATATAAAAGTGAACAAGCGTGTGTGTGTGTGTGTGTATGTGTGTGCAGGATGGGCACCGTTTAAGTGTCCTGTAACTCATCCAGGACACGCAGTGCAGGCCGCCCGTTTTGTTAGCTCGTTGCACTTTTCAAAACGTGTTGCAATTTGTGTTAAGAGCAGTCCATTTTTATGGCATTTCTCCTCTCACCCCCTCCGCTATACACACTCACACACTCACACGTGGTGTATTGAAAGTTGATTTTTACGATAATGCGAGAAAACTTGACGCGGGTCAAGTGAATGTTGGGCAGTTCGTTAAAATAGCGTGGCTGGGAGTGGCCTGAAGACTTCTTTAAACTCCATTAAGTCATATTTACGGCGCAAGTTGCTAGCAGAAAACGGATAACGGTGAAAAGTGTTAAAGCCATATAGATATGGAGGAGCAACGAGCATCGCTCACCAAGGCAACGCCAACGCCAGCTAGCAGAGATAATAAAAAGTTGCCGCAGCTCATGATAATAAAACGTACAATACACGTAGCACGTGCCGCCTTCGATGGACACGCAATGCAGCCTGGACACGAACCAAGGACTCGATACGCTCTCCTGGCTGTTGACATTCCTTGGCTCCTCCTCTTCTTGTTTTTCTTCTTCTACAAGGTTTTGTTTTATATATTTTTCTGTTTTTGTCTCCCCAAATAGATATCAGACAGTCAAGCAATGTGCGAAACGGTCGTCGCCTTGAAACGCCCGCTGCAATTTGTTGCTGAATGATGTGTGAAGGACATAAAATTGCTCACCACGCCACAGTGGAAGAGGTAACAGGGGGGTTAAGTGGTGGGTGCGGCCACAGATAAACTAGACAACGGGGTGCAACAACAAACAGTCAAGAAGGGCTTTGACAAACGTGTTGATAGTCGATAATCAGCAGACATTCACGACGACAGCGCGCACTTGATTACGAACTGAGGATGCCTTAAGAGATTGTTAAATCTTAAATTTTTATAGAGAAAAGCGTATACAGCAGCTGCTAATCGAATATGTCAAGATCAACTGCATGCACTGTAAAAACAGCAGTCACTTTAACAAAATAATGACACTCTAAACTGATCTTGGGATTATACTTAACAAAGCACAGATAGGAGAAAATAAAGTGTAAACATAAAAAAAACGGAAAGTTTCTCAGAAAAATAAGTTACTTTGTAAATAAATATATTTCTTGATAAAAAAATAACTTACTTTTGGTATCTTTAACTAGAATTCTAGTATATATACATATTCGGCATGCGCAGTCACCATGGTCTTTATTTAGATCTTCTGTGTGAGACATTTTGTGCAGAATGAAAGCCACAATCAGAATATTTAAGCAATTTGATTTTCAATTATTTGTTGACACTTTGCAAGGAAAATGGCAAAACAAAAGTTAATTTTATTACGCTTGCAATTTCATATTTGTTGTTTCCATGCACTTTCCAATTTCCCAGGCTACCGCTGCACTGCCCCTCTGTCATCTTGTTTACAACGAGTTGCTAGGCCTGGCAAGAAAACTTTTGCCTTGTCTGCAGCGTCGTCGTCGTCGACGGCTTCTTCATGCATTTTTGCACTTTGTGGGTAGACAGAGCGTATGAATAATTAAATATGCGCACTCACACACACAGACAGTGCGAAACAGAGAGACGCTTCGCAGCAGGAGCAATGGAGGAGAACAGGGATCTGCCCTGTGGGGTTGAGCCTCACATACTTGAGGCAGCACTTTGTTTTTATGCTCAACTACTTTTGGTTTTAATGCCTTTGCTGCCTGCAGGCTTTGTTTGGTTTTCGGTGAAGGCTTTTTCATTATTTCATCATTTGCATTTCTCATTTGCCGACTTCCTTTCCCGCCCTGCTGAGAGGGGGATCCACTACAGCTGCATGCAACATCTCTGGAAATGCCACCATATTTAATGAATCTCTGTCTGTGTTCTTGTCCCAAGCTGACTTTCAGCCAAGTCAGCATAACTTAAGATCTTCGCTTAACCTTTTCAGAGCTCGCATTGAATATATATTCGACTTGACTTTATCTGACAATTGCATAGCTGAATATCCAATTAGCAAGAAATATTTTCTTCATGCACTTTTTTCAAGCATAAATTGATTAAATTTCTGCATAAATATATTCCAATTATCCAAAACACTTTGATCTTTGCGCTTTATGGAATATACACGTAAATTTAACTTTATAAATACTTCCTTTGTATAACGTGGTTCGTGCCAAGTGAGAAAATGGCATTCAAATTGTGGTACGCCCACCTCATTTAATTGTCGGCATTCAGTTGCCCTTCGAGCCGAATCCTTTTTGTTGTTCACGTGTGCCGATTGCTTTGTATGCCGAGCGCGGCATTGAAAATTTGCACAACAAAATCTCCATAATAAAAACGGTGAGAGAAAAAAATGAAAATAAACGATTTCGAAAAGAACATGCAAATAAAGCTCAGAAGAGTAGAAAAGAGCCCCTAACAAGATTTCGGTTCAACAAAGCAAAGGGCAAAGCAAGAAACAAGCTACGTGTTTGGCGTCAAAATGGCCCGAAAATAAAGCCAAACTGGACGGGAACTGAACTGGGGTGCAAGACCTTGGGACCGGAGAAGGAGGAGGGTTGTTGTGGGGCAGAAATTAAGGCAAAATGCGTCGCTCAGCGTTAATATTAACTTTTCTGCTCAGTTTCCCTTTGCTGTAAACTTTTCACCAAAGTTACGCGGCGCACATTTTTTATGCTCTGCTTACTTACGAGTGTGCATGGGAAAATGGAATATGGGAGATGGCGGGCGCGAAAACAACTCGAAAGTAACATAACGGGAGACAATGCGCTTATAAGGACGAGTAAATGGGAAAGAGTTTGCCTTTTGTTCTGTTACCAATTTTCTGTTTATTTTGCTGGTCATGCATAAAATATTAAATTATTAGTTGTAAAGAGATGCCAGCTTTGGGTTCAAATACCCTGTGATAACCACTTGTTCGATGGGGATATTCATATGAATTAATAGAAGTATACAGAAATTATATTATCATTAATAATTACATATGGAAGATATTGATGATTCTTTAGTTCAATTTATATTAATTGACATTTTAATACTTAAATTTATTGTATCGAAAGAAGTGTTGAATAAAACAAAGGAAATTCTGTTAAAATATAAAGAGTATCTCGTAGTCAATCTATGCAGACAAATAACATTCTCCCTTTCATTATAACGTTCATTTTGTTGTTGAACCAAATTCGCTTTGTATGCAACCGCAAATAAATTAATGGAATTTCGCGGTATTTTTTAAAGAGCTCCTGCGGTAAATGCTGCAAAGCTCTGGTAAACAATAATAAATACGCAAAAGTGGAAAATAATTTAAGCTCTTTATGCCTATAAATGATGTCGCACGTTGTTGATTTTTCGCCGAGTAAGTAGCTAATTACAGAGGTTAACTAGTCCAAACAAATGAAGGCTGGGCTGGGAGTGAACAAATAAATATGTTACAATTTAAATGTTGTTAGTATACTTTGAAGCGTTAAGGATGAGAAATTTACAGCAAATAAAAGTAGTAGGTAGCCACATTTGGACTGGATGGTTTAAGTCCTTAATACTTTCTTCAAATACTTTCATTATTATTAAAAGTATCTCCTCAAAAAGTAAAAAAGAATAAAGAAAATTCCAATTCGATTTATGAATGAAAAACGACGCGAAACGGAACACAACCAATGCTGAAAGTCTACTACCACAAATGGCATTAAAGGAAAAAACAATAATAATGTAAAATGCACTGCCAAAAAAAAGCCGCCAGACAATTTGATTAAGTGCGACGCTATCGAGTACGAGTCCGAAGCCAAGGTCCTGTTCGGACTCCGTGTCTGTGTCCAAGGTCCAAGGTCCAAGTCGAAGTTAAAGTTGATAGATGGGCTATTTAGGATAACGTGATCTCTATGCTTATTTCTTACAAGAACTTTTGTGTAATATAATGACAATTACTTTGTGTACATTGTTAAGTTTTTGATTCTTTGACTCTGTTTATGACTAATTAAAAACGTCTCATCCCATCTCCGTTCACTACGGAATACGATAGCCAGGAGAGCAACTTGTCTAGCCTTGCCTAGTTAAGCATCAATGATAGTTAAAGCTATATACACAACCCAGCATGCAGCTAACCTACTTATATATCTGAGATTATTCCAGGTGCCATATGTAGATTGGGTTGCACTTGATGAAGGTCTTATTGAAATCAATGTAAATTTATTCAATGCTGTTCCAGTTTAAAGTATAGTCGATTAATACAAATGGCCTTGGAGTGTCCAATAAGGGCGCAAGGTTTGGCAACTGAATTAATATGATAATGATTAATATGATTAATATATACAATCTATATAATATATAACCGATTTATATATGGATATGAATATGTTCTTCATAATATCTATATATGTTTTAGAACATTTTTATAGATGTAAAATATCTTATAAGTGATACTCGATATTCTTGTATATATTGGATATGCCTCGTTTTAATATGATTTAGCAGATATATTTATATGTATGACTGATAAATACCGCTTGTACTATACTTTATAAAACTTTCGTTCAATTTAGTATTGTACCGTAACTCAAGCTATACCTACATAAGTATATGTACGTACGAATATAGTCACGCCCTTAAGTGTTTGTAGCAATATCGCGCCCCTTCGATACTCTATATCATGTAGCATATCCGTACCGTGGCGGTTGTCGTCGCATCGCATGCCGCTTTGTCATCATCGCGAGGCCATTAATCATGCATTTACAATCTTTCCATTAGCCTAGCCGCCGTCGAGCTGCGGCTCGAAGAGCTGCCACATTGTGCTCGAAAATGCATAGCGGACATTTTGCAGAAAGGTAATTGCCATTTTTTTGCGCTCGCTTTCACTTGGCATTCCTTAGTGTCCTTTCCAGAGGATACTTGTAGCTGCAGCTTTGCCATCGTTATACAATTTTTTTTTAATTAGACCAATATAAGATGTCCACATAAATTTGTGAAGAAATTCGCTTGGAATTTGCTAAGGTTTTCGGTTGGAACTTGTATGCCTCCCTCCGTATCCAGCTATTCCTTTCTATTAGCCTCCCGTTTCCAGCCCAACTTAGTAACCATTTATGATTAACATTTGGCAAACATGCAATGCGCGCTGTCATTAGGGCTGCAGGGCCCGTCAAGCCCCTTCTCCATTCGTTCCCTGTTCTCGCTGGTTTTCCATACCATTTTCCGGTCTGCCTGTCTAGCGAACATTTGTCATTTTCGCCACTGACAAGCTGAGCCATGCACATTGGCAAATAGTTGGGCCATTTTTTTCTATTTTCTCTCCACCCTCTCCACGTCTAATTCCTTCTTTCCCCAGCTCGTTATAGATGTAGGTGTGAAATTATAAATTTGCTGTAAATTTATGAGCCTATTTTGCAGTTACCACTAGGCCGATGGTTATTGCTTTTTGCATGACAAGTAGGTGGATGGGCGTAATGGGTGGATAAGGTGTTTGCTTAAAGTGGGGAATTATGCAATAGTTTGGCATTGAAATTGAAAACCGAACATGAATACTCGTATTTTTGTGTGTGAATTATGCTTTCATTTTCATGGCGTGCCATTTACATTTGATTTGGCTAGTTATCGGGCTGGTTTTAAATGGAAAATCATAAAGCAATATTCATTTTAAAGAGTAACATTGATATTGATACGAGTACAGAGAGGGGACTGTGGTAAATTGGACAAATTCTATGTTAGGATTGAACTGAAACTTTATAAGTCCAATTAAAGTTATCAATTTAAATTTAAATACTAAAGGATAAGGGAATCTTGATTGATTAGCCTTGTATACATACTTATATTATATTATTGTAATTTCTTGTAAACAGTTGTAAATTGATTGCCGTAAATAGTTAAATTCAAATATATTTTATGGTAATAAAATTTCAAGTAAATTCATTTTATTGAGTAATTATCAATTGAATGACAGGTAATTGAATCCTGCTTGTTACCTTTACAATACACAAACTTATTTTATATATATTGGAACAAATAATACTTTTATACCTTCTTCTTGTTGGCCTTTTATTGCATCTTGTCAAATGCACTTTATATTCATTATTATAAAATAGAGAAAAGAACATTTAAACTGAGGCGTCTAGTGAATGTCTGGAAAACTGCCACAGAAATAGTTTTAATTCAACATTTTCTCCTGCAGCTTGCACAGAGAATTTCCCAAGCTTTTTTGTCTGCTAATTGTGAAAGTTATGAGTTACCTTCCTGGTGGGATGCCAGAATAAAAAGAAGAAAACGCCCCAGGTACGTCATTATATATTGTAGTGCCGTTAAAAGCCGTGTAAAACGTGTGAAAAAAAATGCTGAAGGTTGAATATTGTTAAGCTCGTTGAAATTGTTTGCATAGAATTTGAAACTTTAAAAAGAAGAAACTAAATTATTATACGAAATAACAATTCTAAAATTGTAAGCAAAGTAATTTCACTGTGAAACAATCAAATGTTGCCAGCTTTAAATCGCATTTAATTACAGATTTGAAATGCCAGTTTGCTGGCCTAATTAATGGTCAGCCAAATGGCTTTTATCATGTAGAAATTAGTTATGTCTGTTGGCTCATTGTCAACGCAAGGCCAAAATGCATTTGCTGCGACAAACAATTTAATGCAAATCGTTGTTGCATTTTCTCATAATTAGCATATATTTAATTGGACTCATAAACGTAACGATGTCGTTGCTGTTCCTAATGTTGTTGTTTAAATAAAATTAAATAACTTTCTGGTGTCAGTTAGTATTTGGTTTTCACAGGCAATTAAAAGCAATTACTTAGCAGGCTGCGATGTGATCTAAAACCTTTTTTGGTCAGCTTAAACGAGACTTGACGTTGTGGCCAAACTCAGACCACAAAAACAGCACTAACCATAATAAGGGCTTGAGGTCGGTAGCAAAATCTACAACAGCAATATCAATTAAAGAAAGCCAACTTTGGTGGCACGCACTCGACTAATAAATACCCTGCCCTACTAATAAAATATTGTAATCACACTTACCAGCTTATTAATATAATCTGCATTATATTTTATACTTATAAAATATAGATCGATGTTTTGATATTGGGGAATGTGAGTTGTAATTAAGTTATACCTTGCCAACCTTCCTTTTTTGTTTATGAAAAACATTTCCAAAGTTTTTTTTTTTTTTTTTTTTTACAAGTTGGTACTTAATTTAAATTAAGTCTAACTTTTTTTTTTATTGAATATACCCTTCTTGGGCACATTCAGTGGGTATTAAGGTGAAAAAGAGCCGAGGCAAAGCTGATATAATTGGCTTGTTAAAGTCTCACCTGGACGACACGTAGACACACTCTTAATTAATTAATGCTCATTAACAACTGTAACTGTAACTCCAGGCAACAGTTTGGACACAAATCAAACGCTTCGCTATGATTGCCCCCCAACAGCCCCGGCAACGACAGCAACAACAATGAATGGGCAACAACTTTTGCCGGGCAAAAATCTTTTTCAAACTCATTAGGTTAGAGCCGGGCAGATCTCACAGAAATCAGACGTTGTTAATAATGGTTAATTACGTGTTTAATTATGCATGAGCAGTGCTCGCACCCGACAAGGAGTGCGGAAGAGAGGCAGGCATAGAGAGAGAGAAAGGGAGAGAGTAGTAAAGAGTCTTGTCCTTTTTGCCCGGCTCCGCTTCATCTCCATCTTGAGCCTTGTGGCCGGAGGCCTCAGCGGAAGTTGACGCTCAAACTCTCGTTAATAAATTATGTAAATTGTAGGCGCAACAATCTCTCACCCGGCCAAAAATGGAAATTTATGCAGGAGGAACTGCTCACTGCGAAGTGAGAAAGGGCGGGTGGAGGAGTAGAGCGGTACTAATGGTTTGGCAAGTGTCTTAAGCTCAAGCGGAAGTCAAGTCAGGGCAGTTATGACAGCACCAGGGGTCCCCCTCGCAGCTCCCTCATTTGATTAAATTAAATGCAAATTAACATTCATTATTAAAACGCGCTACTCAAAGTGAAAATACTACAAAAAATTCATAGAACAAAAAAAAATCTCATGCTAATTAATAACATTTTGAATTATTACGGACTCTCTTTCGACACTTATCACAATTATTATTTATTCATGAGTTGAATTGAAAATTAAAGGCATGGAAAGGACATTTCTAAATGTTGTTGAATGGCTTCATGTTTCGTTTTCTTAAATTTAATTATTGAGTATTGCATAGATAAAATAATGAAATATACACTATATTAGTTTTTCTTAAATCATTATAATAACTTTTTCATTACTAAATTTATTTTGCAAATCAATTTTCGTCTTTCAGTATTGAGTGTAATTGATGAAAATTTGTTTTCTCTTCTAAAATGTCAAACTTTTGACTTTTCTCAACACTTTCGCTAACTTGTGCACTTCAGCTAGAGATCTCAACTAAACTTTATCAGAAGGGGTGCATGAAAGTGGTAGAGGCTGGGCAACTTTTACTTTTAGCCGGGAACAACTTGACCTTCAAGCTGTCAGCCACTTGGACTGTTTAAGTTTCGAAACAACTTTCCTTATTCGGTTTTCTTTTCAGTTTCACCGCAAGCACCTTGACATCATTTTTAAATAGAGAGAAATAAACAGAACGAAGAGAGAAAAGGAATTTCTTTATGTAGTATATGAAAAACAAATGAAAATAATAATCAAAACTTCATGGTAAGCGAAGTTTCTATTTAATTTTAATTAGAAAAGTTTTCAACTTAAATTCAACTTGTATGCAGAGTTCTATTCATTATTTTTTTATGATTTTCGGGGGCCATAAAAGTAAAACAAAAGTTTGCGAAGAAAGTCAAAAAGAAAGAGAATATGAGCAGAGAGAAGCAGAAAGAACAGTGGCACAGTGAGTGCAACTAAACTAAGCCAATGGTTTCGGACTGAGCTGAACTGAGAGTTTTGCATACATTAACCAGAAAGAAAGGAAAAGTGCAACTGCAACAAAGATGCGAAACTTTTTACATAAATTGGAATTAAATCATTTATTGATGAAGACGAAGAGAAATAAGTTTCAACTTTGATTTAATGATAATAGAGGGAACTTCTTTGCTTGCTTTAAGTGGCGGAAGTTATATGTATAAATTAAAATTAAAGTATAATTTGTATCGACTTTATTTGTATCATCTTTGCCTAATCTTTGCTTGACAGAAAACCCATTATTAAGTAATGTTTCTTTCTACAAAGCGTGATAAACCATTATTAATGAGCACGTGGTTTTAAACAGATAATACCTTTATTTACAATATCCAACTGCATTCTGATGCCTTTTCTCCCCAACAAATTGACCCTCGGAAAAGTGAAGACTGCTTCTGGCTTAGCCACATCTTTAAAACTGCCTTCTCTTTGAATATTCCAATATCGTTTACCCAGCTTAGATTCTCCCAATTCTTTACCTTATTCTCTTTTCATTTCTCCTGGCTTGACTTTCAGCATCAGCATTGGCCTGTTTGCGTTTGGTTTATAATTTGCTGAGTTGCCTAGTTGCCCGGTGGCCCAGTCGCATCAACACCTCATCGGGATCATTGTAGTCATCAGTGCCGTCAGAGGGCGAGAGCTTTGCTTGTTTATGTGCGACAATGGATGATGGCGCTCCAGTGACGGGGCAGTAAAATTGCGGTTTCAAAATTGACAAAGGGCTGGGAAGGGTTGCAAGGGTACCAAGTGGAACTGTCCGCGGGCCCGGGAACGGCAACGATAACCGGCAATCGGCAAACTGTGTAAATTGGAACGTCCGACACTCACAGTCGGGCAAATCAAATAACAAATGAATACGCCAATCCCGCACTTCCACTCTCTTCTCACTCTGTCTCGCTCTTATTCTGTGATTGGAGCTCGAGTGGACTGATGAGTGCCAGCCACGCGAGAAAATCAAATGAAAAGCCATTTCTCTTCTTCTTTGTTACTTTTTTCACGCGCGATAGCCAAAGGATTTATTGTCAAATGTTTGCGTTGCATTTCCCTGCTGAGGGAGAATTTAAATAAAACATTATATATAGGTACATCTACGCATATATACCTGCAATTTTTAATCTCCTTATGGCGTTGTGACTCGGGCAGAATTAGCTTAACGCTCAGCTGAATTTTATGAATATTGAGCGCAAATTAAGCAATTCAATTTACCTGATGCAGCAAGGTGCGAAAAGATAAAGCAGCTTTTGTTTCAGCTGCTGTAGCACAGAAATTTCTCAGAAATGTATAGCATACCTTGCAGGGCGCCATAAAGTTATCTCCGTAGACAAACAGCAGCTCGGTCAGCGGCATGAAAAATGAGGCGAAATACCAAAGCGAAAGGGAAGGCAAAAAGGCAAAGCAAATACCAAAAGCCAGCCCCGTTTGCTGCAAACACAACAACAACAAAACGGAGATAAAAATGCAATAAAACGGTGACGACGTCAGGGTCCATTCTAGCCAGGGCTGTTAGCCGGGGGATGGTGGGTTAACAAATGCTCCCGCTGTGTATTGTAATCACTCAGTTCGCTTGCGCGGCTTGCCCCGGTTTATCTAAAGTGTTTGGCTGAAGGGTTTACACTGCGGTGCCGCCAGCCTGCAATTGCGGTTGAGTCAGGGTAGAGCAGCATTGCAGGGAGGTAGAATTGAAAGGAGGGAGGATCTGCTTGGCAATAGCTTAATGTAATCATACTTAAAGCATTATCTGTGGCACCAAAGCCAAAGCAGACTGTTAGATAATTCCTTAACATTGATTTATAAGATTTGTTATGTTGAAAAAAAGGAAGAGGTGCTTTGATCCCTGCATAGTAATATGAGTTTAGTTGGATGTTAAAGGAAAGTAAAATATGACTTGCTTGAATAATAATTTGAATAATAGTAATTTAATTTATTTTTTTAGCATTTTCGATCTTTGCAACCCTCTACAAGAAATAGATATATGTACTATAACATATGTTCATTCAACATCTTAAATATATTTTTTTGCTGCTGAACTGTTAGTGTGAAATTTCATCCTTTGTTTCTGATATTAAACTAAACTTAGTTGAGCTCAATTTGTGAGTTTATGTGTGGCTGCCACAAGGCTCTAAATGCCACCAAATAGCGTTAATAGTGACAGCTCACTGCAGGCAACTGGCGTCTGGCCACGTCGAAGGAGGTGGCAACTGTGCAGGCATCCAGCTTTGAAACTATCCAACTAACCAGCTAACCCTGTTCAGAGAGCAACGGACTATGTGCCACTATCATCCATATCACTGACATGTGCTCTGCTCTTGCTAATTTAATTAAAATCAACTTAAAGCAGCCCGTGGCAGGCGATGCCGACAGGCAACAAGCAGCAGACAGCAGGCGGCAGGCAACGAGTTGCAAGTAGCGGGAGTAGAGGCAGTTGGCGGTGGCATGCAACATGCAGCATGCAACATCCGTTTGCCTTTTCCCCAGGCCAATTTGTTACGCTTTTAATTTGTTAATTCATTTGCTAGCTGTACAGAGCGTGGCAGAGAGAGAGAGAGAGAGAGAAGGGAAGATAAAGCGGGCAGAGCAAGGAGAAAGAGGGCTGGAAGAACCGCTTCACTTTGCTTTGTGGCAGCGATTGCAACAAGTGCAGCAAGCCAAGCTGGAGCTGCCACACATGCACTCAGCCCCGACTCCCCTCCTAGTAAACACAAACGCAAGAGCACACACCCGTACACACAGACACACGCACCCGTGCACACACTCGCACACACTTATGCAGTATTTGATTTCGTTTGTTTTAACTGCTTTCACTTTTCTATTTACTCCTTTTGTACACAGTTTGAAATGAAAAATGGCAAAACGTTGTTTATTTTCTCAGCTAATAGCAGTCCACACACAAACACACACACATGCACATAAATATTTGCACACCTGAAAGCGCTTTAAATTGAATACTGCTTACTTTTTGGCGCCGCGTGTTAATAAAAACATTATAGCGCACAGGCTCGTTCTTTTTCTTTTTTTTCTTTTTTACTTGCCCTCCCTGCGGCTTCACAATACGCGTAATAAATTTTATATTTTTTGATAGTCACATATTTTGATATATTAAGCGTGTAAACTGGCAGAGCACATAATCAGCACGGCCAACTGAGTGGGTAAGCCGGCCGAGCAGGAAGAGCTGTAAAATACTTCCTTCTTCCTTCCTCATAAATTGCTCGGAAACCTTCTCGCAATTTACGCATCTGCCGAGACGTCTCGTTCTTTTATTCTCTGCCTTCTTTGCACGCGGCATGGGTATAGCGAGTACATCGTATTGTTGGAGGTTTAACATATAAATCTTTCAAGAAATTACAATCATTTTAATATATTATTTTAATTTTTAAATTTTTTAATTTTATATATACAAATACCTATTTTCCTTATAATAATAAGTAAATAAAAAATGTTGATGTATTAAAAATACTTTTGAAATAATATTTAAATAAATATTTGACTTAATACTCTT
Source organism: Zaprionus nigranus (assembly GCA_018903425.1). Classification (NCBI taxonomy): domain Eukaryota; kingdom Metazoa; phylum Arthropoda; class Insecta; order Diptera; family Drosophilidae; genus Zaprionus; species Zaprionus nigranus. The sequence continues at coordinate 34,071 of JAEIGD010000094.1, read as the reverse complement.
GATAATACTTAATAAATGCTCATTTCATCGGAAAACTTAAAATTTCCAGAGTATATAGCAGTCGTAGTGGCGATCTTATGCTTTTTTATATTAAATTTAATTTTATTCACTGCATATGCCTGACGGTGGCCTGAGACACCATGTGGCATGCAACATAATTTTTATACCCTTCACGAAATGCAAGGGGCGTCATTGTCTTCGGCAGATAGCAGCACAGGGTTCACAGCAGGCGTTAACCTTTTATAGTTATAAATATACCCTGTAAAATCGTATACATGGGTATATTCAGTTTAATTATGCTTTTTAAATGTGTGAGATGACTATTGCAAGATACTTTACTGTGGTAATCCAATTTGAAAATCATCTACCCAATTATGATGCCTAGGGTATCTGTTAAGTTAGCTAGCCCAACTTTAAGATTTCCGGCTCACGCACATATTTTAACTTCAACATTTTAATGCAACTTTAAGCAGGTTTTCTGGTGAAAATCCTTGCATTTCCAAGTGAAAATTCTACAAATGTTTCTCACTGAAAATCAAATTCCGGCTAATGGATAAGCAGATCTATAAGATGAATGTACGGAGAGGGATGGGTAGCAGGTTTGCAGTATAAAGAAAAAGTACTATTGAATTGTGGGCATGACATGGCAGCTATGTGACACAAAGGCCACAAACAATTGACCCGCTGCAGACAATTTCTCAAATGGAGTAGCACATTTATTTGGACTTGCATGCCAAATGTTTTTGCTCATCTTTTTCAAGAATTCTTTTGAATTTCATACTGTTTTTTCTTGGAATTGTTGGCTGTTGTCTTTGCTAAACTAAAAGATTTATTGGGGACCAGTGACAAGCAGAGCGAACAAATTGAGATTTTGAAATGCACATCTGTTGCAACATGTTGGTCAAATTCTGAGCGGTATTGAGACACAATTGGGTTGCTAATATTTATGCATTTCCTATCACACGAAAGATTCGAATATTCCTGGGAATATGTTGAGAATATAAAAGTTTTAAAAAAATACATTTAAAGTTTACTTATGTTTTTTTTAATACTCTTTGCTATACAGTGCTGCAAGTTGTTGCCAATATTATTGATAAATATTCTAGAGTATCTAGCCTTCGAAATATCAACTAAGGCTACCCAGTATTATCTAAGAATACTTACCATTTTAACAGTTTTTATTACAGTTCTAAAAAGCTGTTGACCAATAAACTGTGGCAAAGTTGCCAACTTAGTATGAATTTTTAATTTATTTAGGCAATTTTTTTTGTAATTTACTTTATTTCATGATTTTGTTTGTCTTTCATTTTATTTATTTTGTTTTAATCATTTTTAATGAATGTTCATTTAATTTGAACCTATTTTTCAAAAGAACTTGCTGTATTGTTTTTCACATGTGACACATTGAGAATCTCTCTTAAATCTTTCCTACTTGCCATCGAAACACGTTTACAATCTCTTCCGGTCCCGAGAAATTGACTTGTTTACTCCCAACGAAAGGCAGAAAAACCCCCAATACAAATGATTAATGCGCGCTGTGTCAGCCCGAAATATGTGTGTTGTCTGTGCGGATACCGAATCTCCGACAACTGGATTGCTGGCCGAAAGGGGCGTGGCCAACTGCAGTGGGAAAGAAAGTTGCTGAACTTAGGCTGATTATAGTCAACATTGGCCGCAAGTTATTATCAAATGTCTCCCTGGAGTAATATTTATCTACGAGCGAACATAACAACAAACCGTTGGACAGATAGCCAGGGACGGGGGGTCTAGGGGAGTTGCAGCGTTTAACACAATAATCGAATTTTCATGGGGAAGGTTCGAAAAACATAGGCTTCGTTTTTGTTTAGAGCCTTTGTGGGACTAATGTTCTCTTCTCCCCGAACACGCCCATGTTTTGTTTTTGTAGGGCTCCCTTTCGACGCTGGACGAGAAGTGAAACAAGTGCCGTTAAATGACCTTGTTAATCATGTTCATGTTCATGTTTGCTCGTGTGCGTGATTTATGCTTATTTATATTTTATTAACTAAAGCATTGCGGGACGAGTCAGCAAAGGAGAGACAGAGAGAGAAAGGCGGAAAGGTTTGTCGGTCGTCTGGGATGGTTGGCCCAGCAGAATGGTTGGGGTTGGCCAACGGCATGCTTGCTGTGGTTGCTTCTGGGCTTTATTTTGTTCGCGTTTTGAGTTATGGCTAGGTCAAGGGGGCATGACAATTTTAATACTACATAGTTCCAGTGGTCACGCCCCTTCTCTTCCTGCTCTCCTGCCCAACAATCATCTGGTTGATAATAGAGGCGATTATTATGTCTCTGCAAATAAAGCCAATGCGTGCATATTTTCCTGTACATATGCGTGCTATTTATGCACGTTTTTACATGAATTATATAGGGGATTACTTCAATTAATTTGTTGTTTGTTTAATGGGATTCCTGGCAAGCTTTTCAGGTAGCTCTATTTTCTTTTCTTATCTATATTGACTGTTATTTGTTGATGATAATAAATTTATTATCACAAAATGTCATAACAGGGTATACTAACTTTATGCAAATGTTAGTGAAAGGCGGAGGCATGGCAGACTATACAAGTTATATATATTCTTCATCAGGATCACTAGCCGAGTCGATTGAGCCATGTCTGACTGTTTGTTCGTCTGTCCGTTGTGAATCCACAAATCTAGCTATTTAACAGTAAACACCTAATACACAAATAACACAGAAGTTGTTTAACTCCATAACACAAAGTGATTTGGTCAGTTAACAAGGGAGGTATCTGATCTGTTACTGTTGAGCATAATTTGAAAGCATGTATCTATTTGTGTTTGAATTTACCAACAACAATAAATGTATGAAAACGCAATAGTTTTGTAACTACATATGTAATTAATACTGCTTGAATGTAGCTTTTGCGTCTAGTTTTATATGTGATTGATGAATTTATAAATGTTAATAAATTGAAATTTATACTATTATTTCAATATATATTTCATATATTCATTATATTCATTATACTACTGTTTTATATACTATTTATTTAATAAGTTTACAAATTGATATTTAAATAGATTATATTTGTATTATCATTTACCATATTTGTATTATATTCGTTATATCCTATCTTCTATCCTACATATCTATCTTCTAAGCGCAATTACGACAATGCACCACGACAATTAGATTCCCACTAAATGGTTGCCTAATCGACATCAATTGTCCTGTCATCGCCATCAACCAGGATACACAGGCAACGCTCTCGGCGCGATTGCGATGCACGCAATTGGGATGCACTTGAAGTCGCCTAGGCCGAGGTTGCGCCTTAATCACTCGAGCAGAATGTCTGCGGTCGCTCAATGTGGACGTAGTTGTTCGTAACGTGCTGACTGAGCAGTGAAGGACTCAATCAGATTTCAGTTAACAGAGCAGTGCAAAACAGTTAACTCAGCTCGCTGTGCTTGGTGAACAATGTTCAGTGTTCAGCTTTTAGCTGTCGCCACAGCACTTAATAAACGCAATTAATCCAATTAAAACGTCATGTCTCATTGATGCGCATTAAACACGGATGCGGATGCGAATGCTGTGCAATTAAATAAATGCACTTAAATCGACATATCGCTGCCAATGTAAATCCAAATACAGCTAGGATAATGAAAACTGAAGTTGGTCTGGAGGGACGGAAACGGGGGCACGGTCAATGGTCTTGCAAATTTACATGCCGCGTTGAACATCAATGAACAATTAAACAACATTACGCGTTGTTCAAGCAGCTTCATTTCCCTGTCTCACTCTATCAGCCCATCTCTCTCCCTGTCTCTTTCCCTGCCACCCATCTTGGGCTGATTAACATAATCGCCCGTGTCAACGCATCGGCATTTCCCCTTTGGCGACAGCTAATTAAATGTGGCAATAATGCGGCTCAGCACAACACAAAGACACAGAGGGAAAGAGACAGAGAGAGGAAGAGAGAGAAGGATACAACATATACATAGTCAACCTGCTGAGCTTAATGGATATTTTTCATATTTTATCAGGATCAAATAGCGAGAACGCTGAAAAGTATGCAACGCTCGATTAATTAGCATCGTTTGCAGTCAACCCAGCAGTGGGTCAGCAATTAATTGCCTCACTCACTTGGCAACAACTTGCAACGTGCAACGTGCTACGGTCAGCATGCAACATGCCACAGCAGGCATTCCCATGTATCGGTTGAATGTGTGCTCATTTAAGTGAGAAATCAACCAGCAAATAAACTTGGACTTCTTTCATTACGAATCGTTAAATTAATTAAATTAAATTAACTTGTTAATTATTTAATTAGTTAAATCAGAGATATAAATAAATATTTATGAAGTTTAATGAGTGCATATTAAGCGTGGAAACGTATTAATTGTTTTAGTTTAGCAGTTAATGGAGCTGGTCAAAAGTTACATGATTCCAAAATAAACATGACAATCAAACTATGTTGCAAAATTAATAAATCAAAAAATAAATGAGTATAGAATATATTTTCAATTAATTTGGGTTGGGGTTTCAAGATTAGATTAGATTAGATTTCAAGATTAACCTTTCTAGGTTCTATAATTGTACAAGATACAGTAAATAATTAAGAATGGAATCGGACTCTTAAACAGATTTAGTTTTTCAAAATAAAAGCCAAAAAGAAACAGAATCCCATACTGATAAAATGAATCTCTCAATTCTTATGGAGTTGCAGTGTTATCCAACAGTCTATTCTAGTTAGCAAATAAATTAACCTGATGTACAGTTTCCATTTCAAAGAAAATAATTAATATTTATTTCACAATGCACGGGAAATTGTGTGCGCAAGGGGATTCCAATCTGACAACTGAGCGTGGCAAGTTCATTAGCAGCAAAGTTCATTTGAGCTAGTTCATAAATTTATGAATAACCGTAAATGATAGCTCACTTTGTTGGCCAAGATGCTGCCGACTCTGGTTGCTGTTGTTGGCCTTGCCGTGCCGTGCCTTGACTGGGCCTGAGCTTGGGCTTGTTTATGCCTCTGTGGCCAGCAATGCGGCCAACAACAACAACATTCGCCTCGTCTTCTTGGCTGCCTTTTGCCAGGCTCGCTCTTTCACTGCTTCGTTTACTTCGCCTTTTCAGTCTCTCTGCTTTCTGCGGTCGCCGTTTGCCAGCCCAAATTATTGCACAGCAAATTGTCAATTTACCAGTGGCAGGGAAAATCATGCAATTTTCAGTTGTCACCTCAGCTGCTTGCTGTCTCTCCATCACTTGCCAGGCTCTCTCTCTCTCTCTTTCTCTCTTTATGTCGCTCTTTCTCTGTCTCTAGCGACTTGCCAGCTGTACGAAATTATACGGCAGCTACAAGTTTTTTTAATTAGCTGCCGCACATTTGCTTGGCATTTCCACTTGCCGCCATTGTCATCATCATCGTCATGACTATGTATATAGCATTTTTGGGAGGCGTGGCAGGCGTGGCCCACATTTGCCATGTCCCGCCCGCTGTTCTTGGAGTGCTAATTGCATTTTCTGCTGTGTTTTTCCAACTGATTTTGAACTTTGAGGTTTTGTGCCATAAATGCAATTAGCACAAAGTTTTTCCATGAAAATGTTAATGGGGTTTTCTTGCTATTGTCGTGCCGTGACTACGCACGCACCCCCTTTCTATATCTCACCTCTCCAACTGTCTTTCTATTGGACCCCTTTTAACCCCATCACTCTTAAAGCAAGCTGACCGAATCTATTAATTGAATTAAATTTGTATCAGGGCGAGTCGCTTTTTCTGGCCCAGGAATGTTGCCTGCTCTCTATGGCAGCCAAAATAAATATTGAATGTGTGTAGTAGTCCACAATCACACACTCCCACTCAAACACACACAGACGCACACACACAACTAATGTATATGTATGCTGGTCGTGTGCAAATATTTGTAAAACGTGTTCATCATCCTGTTGACAAGGTCGTTTACAAAATAAATTCACTAAACAAAATGTTTTTATTGTATTTAACTTGTTTATACCAACACAAGGTCAACGGGGCAAAGGGCAAGGGTGCTTGTTTGTTTTGGATATGCATAGGTGTGTGCCTTTCTGATGTGGCTCTTCTTGCGCTTATTTTAGTTGCTATTCAGTATACATGAAACTAAAATTATAGGATAGTTTGCGTTTATCCATCTTTAAGAGAGCATAAAATACATTTATGAGGGTCATAAATTAGTTATATGTGGATATTATAATGTAGAACAGCCTATTTGTATTTTGTATCATATATGTAACTGCATAAATTTACAAACGATTTAATATGGATTTACTTTAATGCAATGGAAAAGTAAATCAATATGAACAAATTCAGCATAGTCCAAATTCTTCAAAATAATTTGTATATACATATAATATTCACGATATATAAAATAGTAGTTTTTATTTTGAAAATATTTTATTATAAAAATAACTGGTTAATTCATACTATAAAACTTCAGAATATATTTCTGCCCGTAGAAGTGATTTCCAGCAATTCATTCTTTTTATTCATTCTAGTTCATTCCATTTAACTGAGAACGTCTTTTCTCTAATCCTCACAACTTGACTTAAATAGAAAATACTCTTGTTCATTTTGATACCTTTAAGAAGCTGTCAGCTAAGTAATTGCCAGCTTGCAGATGCTTGAATAATTACTGAGATCCAGATTCGATGGGGGATTTACGCATCAACTTGAGATTTGAGTGCGCCAAAAGCAACAGATAATAAGTCAAGGATTTAAAGAGACGAATAGAGAAAGAGAGGGAGAAGGGGGGCTGGTAACGGCTTGCCACACTCAATCGAGAGTGCGGCCACAAGTTTATTTGCTCGTTCAGCTCAATCACAGATCAAATAGCTGAGGAAAAAACCTGAAGCTGCTGTGAAAACACCTGGCAAACAATTTGAACTTCGCTCAACCTTTGAACGGCAAACAAGGAGTCAGCGGAGAGAGGAGAGAGAGGGCAGGATGTTTTGAGGTATGTGGCAGCAGCCTGCAGGAGTCGCTGCACGAGCCAGAATCACAAGCGCAGCCAGACACAATAGCCTCATCATGGCAGGGTAAGGAAGCAAAGTGCCTGGCAATATAAATTGCCCCCGGCCAAAGTCTGTTCCTCGCCTTAGTCGTCGTCGTCGTCGTCGTCATCGTCGCAGTTGTTGGATTGTTGGGGCTAAGCTGGATCGTCTTCGCCTTTTGTTTTTCCTGCAAACAATTTGCCAAATCACAGCCGCAGCAAATTGCAGATTGAACCCGCACTTCCAGCTGGAAAAGTGCAAGAAAACAATGCAGAAAACACAAAGTTGCGAGTGGGGAATGGGGGGGAATGGATATGCATAACTTTTGCCCTGTCTTTTGCTACTTATTGAGGCACGTGCAGCAGAAGCAGTAACAGCAGCAGTAGCCAGGGAAAATAATGCCATTTGATGTGCGCCTTTGATATCCCAATTGGATTTGCCACATAATTCAAAGGCTTTTAGAGTTTAAATTGAGCTATTCACCAATGCAGAAGGTGGCACTCGATTTGCAAAGCCATTTAGAGAGTCACTTTGCGTCTCAATTCTGTTTGCCAGCAACAGATGAAAGTAATATCGGTCTGAATTTAATTTTAATATGATTAAATTTGTTAAGATTTGATTTATAAAATGCATAAAATACTTTAAAATATTTTTCCTTTTCATTTTGTAAGTTCGAATATTGCAAGTAAATATACCTCGAATTGCCTCTGAATACTCTCTGGGTATCTGTGTGAACATGATGCGACACACACTCATGCTTAACTGCCTGCATAACTGCCATCAATTTGCTGGTATAGTATACACGATATATGTATATATACAATATGCGATATATGATTTAAGCAACTGCCAAACTGACTGACAGCAAAACAAAGCGCAGTCAGGCGAACTGAACTGACAACATGTGGCGTGTGGCATGTGCTGCGCGTTGTGCCAGACATGAATAAATTACTAAATAAATATCATAAATTTGTTTATCGGAATATTTTTAGTTGTTGACACACACGTTGCCTGGCACAAGGCGTCGCCGATATCGTCAATTTTACTGGCGACTGACAGAGAAGGCCGACAGACAGACAATCATTATAGAGGTGTTTTACTGTAGCCACTCAACCTAATTAGCTTCGTCAGAGAGTTCAATATTCTCTCACGGCATCTACGAAGGAAGACACAACTTTTTCGTTGTTGGTATACTCTTTTTGACACCTGCTATCAAGAACATCTGATACCAGCCTTGAAGAAATTTACTCAACCTGCATTTTGTGGTATTAATTAGTTGTGCATCTTATGAGCTAGAAATTTACATGTCTGCAATCGCATTGCAGGGCGAAGTTGTCTGGAAAATTGTAAGCAACTGAACGAGAATGCATAATTAACTGTAAAACTGCTCAATGAAACATATAAGTACTAGTCAGTTAACATAGTTGACAGAATGTGCTCAGTACATTTTCAAATGAAAATCTAGAAGCAATCCATGAAATTTATAGAATGTTATTTATAGAAAGTTATCATATGTATGCATGAAATTAAAATGTTTTGAAGTTATTTTAGAAGACATACATATTCAGCACAAAAGGGAATAATAAAAGTAAGCTGATGCTTATTGACGTGCTTCGAAGTCAAGTTGGCTGCCTCCTTTAATGGTACTGATAAGCCCCAAGGGCTCAAACAGATTGTCAGTGCGAGTCTTGGGGTTGACGCGAATATTGAACTTGGTTATGATCTCTACAGCTGCCGCCTTCATTTGGGCCATGGCAAAATGCATGCCTGAGAAAGTGTAGTTTGGAAAACATGGCATGTATGATCTTATATAAGGTTCATATATATAAGTATTATGTGTTCGACTTACCTATGCAAATGAGTGGTCCTTCACCGAAGCCCATGTAGACACCTCGTTCTCTGTACTCCTTGGCCGCATCAAGCTGCATAAAGCGGTCGGGTTGGTATTCCTGTGGATTGGGGAAGTGCTCCTCATCCGTCATAAAGCAATAATGGGGTATCAGCACAGTGGTGCCAGAGTCCATAACGAATTTCTTGCCATTTTTATTTGGCAACTCTACAGATTGTGTGCACAGTCGACTGGAAATGGAGGCGGGGGGGAAGAGCCGAACGGTCTCTATTGCAAATTAACTTCAGACCGTATCTATTGGGATTTTATGATTTGCAACTAACCCTGTATGCATGCATCCAGGTAGGGCAACTCGTTCAGCTTGTCGAACTCAATGACACCATCTGCATTGAGGTTGGAAGTCACTTCATCGCGTAGCTTTTGCTGAATCTCCTGATCCCGACCTAGAAATAGAAAGAGGTGACTCAGCACGCTCGCCGTCGTCTCGAAACCATCAAGCAAAAAGGTCATTGAGTAGGCGGTCAACTCGCGACTGTCTAGATTCCTTTTGTTGGCCAACTGCAAGATATAGTCGAGGAAATCGACACGCTCAAACTTCTTGTTGGCGGACATTTGAAGTCGCCGCGCATTCACTGCCTTCTCCATGAGGTCCACAAAGAAGCGTTCAGTAGCAAGCGGAATGAATCGGATCTTTAGAATTTTCTGTAGTGCAGGGAAGGTGGTAATCATTATGAAGTAAACAACAAGGGTCCAGGGTTGGTTAAACATCTCCTTAATGTTAGCCATAATCGGCGTTGGCTTCTCGGTGAAGCTCTCGGCTTTCAGTCCTAGTACACAATCAGTAACCATTTCAGAGGTAAATCGCAGGCACATCTATGAAAAAAAGGGTTTGCAATTGTTCTTAGGTAATGTGAAGTTAATTCTTCACTCACATCTTTAGCATTGATTCCCTCCATCGATGTCAGTCGTAACTGCTTGTTCAACCAGTCGCTCATCTTCTGACAGACCTGATTGGTCACGGGATAGACAGCCTTGATCTGATCATGCGTAAATCGGTTAAGTTATGGATATTATTATAGTCAAATCTTTAACCTACGCGACTTTGAGTCAGACCAGGTGTAACATCGGCTCGTCGCGTCTTCCATTTTTCTCCCGTTAGTGTAAATGGATTGTTGGCAAAGATGAAATCGCTTTTCTCGTCTATTAAAAGAGACACATCGTTGTCATGGAAATTCTTGAAATCAGTAACCATAACGCGTCTTGCCAGCTCCGCATTGATGATCAACAGCTGAGGCTTGCGTGCTCCGAAGATGCCAACTGCATCGTATTGGTTCTTGTAGCGACTGACACAGGGAAATATTGGGAATAAATGAATAAAATAATATATTAAAATTAATAAAAGAATTTTAGAACTTCAACTTAATGTCATTTAGGTTGGGAAACTTGTTGAACTCTACATTCAAGCTTTGACTATATGAGGCTTGGATTTTCACTATAAATGTGTTTTATAGAAGCTAAAAAAACCTTTTCCTTTACCGAACGATCTTAATAATATTTTTACAAAACATTCACAATAATGTGTATGTTATATGTGCACACATATAAGATATATAGACATACATATATAGTTAAGCTTATGTTGTAGCTGTAATGCAGTTTTGAAGTAGATTTTACAGATTTACAACGGCGGTATAGAGCGTGGAAAAATTTTGAAAATAAATTAAGCTGCTTTCACTGCATACAATTATTATTTTGATGGCTATAGTTTTTATAATTTCTGAGATATAAGCACTCATACAGACAATCGACTTGGCTGCTCATGCTGATTCGGAATACATGCACTTTATATGCACGGAGATTCAGCTTTCTGCCTGCTACGCACATTCTTCGTTCCAACAAACACGTTTTGTCGATTTTCTAGCTTATTAATGACTTTTTCATGTTTTAAGATAAAGTATTGATTGGATAATTTGGATTTGTCCTGCCATTAATCAGTTAATCAACGTGCACTTTGCTTACTTATAGATATCGTTTAGATCGTAAATCGGGTGTCGCTTCATAGTAAACATATTCGGATAGTTGCCAGTGAATATGGTTGGTTTGGGGCCCGGAACGCCCCGTTTGCGCCAATAGTCAAAGTTCCAGCGTAAGAAGATGTAGACTAGGCCTACGAGCAGCAGCCCCAGGGTCAAAGTAATTGCGACCATTGTGATTGTTGATGTTGCTCGATCAACAGATCCGAACCGACTATATAGCTGGACAATTACTCAGTTGTTTGCACTGACCCGACACCGAAAGCTTTTATAAGAGCGCTCGGTACTCGCACTCTCTAGATTAGATTCGCTCAGTTGCAATTTCACAAGCTCGTCTATTTTTTTCTGTACCCTCCAAACATAAACATGTTTGTATCGGGTGGAATTGATAAGGTGTAGAAATTCCAATTATAATCTATATGTTGTACTATTGATTATTTCGTTTACAATCTCATTTATATTGCATATTGTCTTAATGCCCTGTTTGCCGTCCACTTGAGAATTAAAATTAGATGCACGACACGCTATCGCGAGTCGGTTGTACTCTGTATCCCATCGGTGTAATACTTTTTCAGGCTGACGAAATATTTGGGTTAAACCCAGATTTATAGGCTCTTGAGTTGTTCGTTAATAATTATAGATACTTGAAAGGAAATCTTACTTCATAAAATTTGTTGATATTATTATAAATGACAAATTAATCAAAATCACAATATAAATATAAATTATCTACTATGCCGCCTAGACACACCAGGCAGGGTATTCAATTGTCTCTCGTTCTATTATCAAAACAATTGTTTATTCAAACAACAATGTAGAGAGATAGCGACAGAGAGAACGCGATTCTCTCTCAGTTTAATAAAAATACAGTGCCGACTGCGGAATTATATTAATTGAGTATTACGCTTCAGAGGGGTCTCTACTATAAATAAACGCAGATCAAATGCTACTCTGCAAGTTCAAGGTCGTTCAAATTGTGATAAAGTATAAGTGTCTCATATTTTGTGTATTTATTGATTTATTCTAGTTTATAGTATATAAAAATAAAATAGAATTTTATACCAGAAAAGACTAAGTATACTACATGTAAGACTTAAAAATCGTTTATACATCAATGTTACATCAATAAACATCGATATTTCTCCAGCTCTCTAGTATAAGTGTTTTCAGCGTTTTGCATATAGGCAAAAGTTCTACTCAACAGTTGAAAATAAATTTTATTGTTTTACTTTAAGCGTATATTCTCTATTGCTTTGTAGCAGTTCGTACTATGCATATCAAACAGTGATCTCACGAGCGTCAAATGTGGTAACTGGCTATGCCTTTGCCTACACGCAATGAGAATTTAAGGTGCGCCACTCGAACAGATTTCAAAATAGTCATATAATTTGCCTGCTTAAAGCTTCATTTATTTTTCAAAAACTTGAATGAAAACATGAGCTGGCTTTTGTTTATCTTATTGATGTAGTTCGAAGTCCAGATGGACGCCGTCTCGGAGGTTTGCGATAAATAAGAACTGTTCCAAGAGGTTATCGGTACGCGTCTTTGGATTAACACGAATATTAAATTTGGTTATAATCTCGACAGCTGCTGCCTTCATCTGGGCCATGGCAAAGCGCAGCCCTGGAATGATGAAAATGTAAATATAATAAAATGCGATAGATATAAATGTTACTCACCTAAGCAGATGCGTGGACCGTCGCTGAAACCCATGAGGACACCACGTTCTCGGTACATCTTGGCGGCACCGGGCTCCATGAAGCGCTCAGGATTGTATTCCTGTGGATTAGGAAAGTGATCATCGTCCATCATGAAGCAATAATGGGGCAAAACCAGAACACTGCCACGTTCGACAACGAACGCTCCAGAGACTCGGTGCACAGCTTATTGGATAAAAAACCAGGCGGAAAGATACGAATGCACTCTGTCGAAGAAGTATTATTTAAAACCAGGTAACTTGCTTCTATCAGAACTCACTCTGTATACATGCGTCCAAGTAGGGCAACTCGTTCAGCTTGTCAAACTCAATTGCACCATCTGAATTGAGATTGGCAGACACTTCATCGCGCAGCATTTGCTGAACCTTCTGATCACGACCCAAAAATAGAAAGAGGTTAGTCAGTACACTCGCTGTCGTTTCGAAGCCGTCCAGCTGGAATGTCATTGAGTAGGCGGTCAACTGGCGAGTGTCGAGAATTCTCTTCTCTGCCAACTGGAGTAAGTAGTCTAGGAAGTCATTACGCTCAATCTTCTTGCCGACGGACATTTGAAGACGTCTTGAGCTCACAGCATTCTTCATAAGATTGATAAAGAAGCGTTCTTGTTTAATGGGAACGAAATGCATTTTAAAGACGGATAATAGGGAAGGAAAAAGGCTAAAGAATATAAAAGTGACTATAAGCGAAAGAGGCTGCGAAAATAATTCATTGATGTTAGCTAAAATTGGCGTCGGCTTATCCGTAAAATTCTCCGCTGTAATCGGATACTAATTCAGAAGCGAATCGAAGACACATCTACGACAGGGAAGAAAGCACAATAATCACTGTTAACAAAATCAATTTGAAATAAATTCGCATCTCACATACATCTTTAGCATCGATTCCCTCCTTCGCACCAAGTCGTATCTGTTTACTCAGCCAATCGCTCATCTTCCGACAGACTTCATTGGTCACAGGATAGGCAGCCTTGATCTATTATTCGATAAATCAGTAAAGGTTTACGGATGTTGTGAAAATAGTTTCTTACACGACTCTGAGTAACTCCGGGTATGACAACGGCGCGTCTGGTTTTCCATTTTTCCCCTGACAGCGTGAACGTATTGTTGGCAAAGATATAGTCAGATTTCTCATCAGTCATTATAGACACCTCGTTGTCATGAAAATTCTTGAAGTACGTGGTTAAGATTCGTTGGTGTTGCTATTTTTATCAGACAATCCATAATTATAAACAAAATCAGTATTATCTTATCAATTTTTTATAACCAGTACTACTAATTCACCACAATAATGTGAAAATGACAAATAATCAGCCAGGGATGGGAAACAAATAAATGCGATCTAGGTAAAAAAATTGGCAGTTCTAAATTATGTTGACAGAATCGCACTAGGTTGGCAGCGTTAACAGTTAAGTGAAGAGTCGACACAAGAATTGTAAGAGTCGAGAGTTGCAAGAGAGTTGTGGAAGTGTTGTTGCCGTGAAAGGTTTGAAATTGAAAGTCAAATAAAAGTTGTTAAATAATCAAAAGATAGTGTTTGTGTGTGTATCATATAACTAAAATCCAGAACTGAAGAATTGTTATGTTAATAATTATTATAAATATGTTCAAAACCAAAACGAACTATTGGAATAATGAAACTGTGCAAGCCGTCAAAATAAATAAACGTATACTTTTTATTTTATCTAAATAATTCGTACATTAATTTTTAGGCCATGGATTTTAAAAAAATTCATGGTCTATTGTGTTTGTCGGAACGGAAATGTGCGTAACAGGCAGAAGGAGGCATCTCCGACCCCATAAACTATATATATTCTGAATCAGTATCAGTAGCCGAGTCGATTGAGCCATGTCTGTCTGTCCGTCTGTCCGTCTGTCCGTCTGTCCGTCTGTCCGTCTGTCTGTATGAACACCTGGATCTCAGAAACTATAAGAGCTAGAGTCATCAAATTTTGTGACAACATACATATATATTGCAGTGTCTCAAAGTTTTTTAAAATTTGGACACGCCCCCTTCCCGCCTCTGTAAATCAGAAATAACTACTTAAAACCTACAATATTAACTCAACAACCAAAGTTATATATCATACATGACAAATACCTGCCCCGGGGCGTTATGTGAAAATTTCATTAAAATCGGACTATAAATAAGTGAGATATGATACGAATTAAACCTCACTTTGAACATATATACTTAAGCAGACCTACGTGTAATTTACGCAAGCATACCGAAGTTCAAATCTAGCGTCAGACACACAGCATTTTATTAAACTTTTTTCTTGTAGGGGGAACAGAATTGGTTCATCATATAACTAAAGATGGCTGGCCAGTGGTTAAGGGTTGGGGGGGGCCCCCCCCCCCCCGAAGGCCCGCCTTCCCCCCCCCGTTGGGGCGGGTGCAATTTTCATTGTTAATTATTTTTATAAATTATTTTTTTTTTTTTATTCCAATAAACCAAAACGAAAAGTACAATCAAACAAATTGAAATCAAGAGAAGCACATGTGCAAGCCGTCAAAATAAATAAACCTATACCTATTGCCTATTTTATCTAAGATAATCCCTGACTGTAGCGTTATATTTTTACTGTTACAATAGATAAAACATATGTTGTAGTAGTAAATGGAATACAACTGCTGAGCTCTTAGCTCTTTCTGAAGTTAACACAATTAAAGTATAGATGCAATCAGGGTTTATAATTGCATAGTTTTTATTCAACTAACCCCTAGTTTAACACGTATGTAAATACATCTTAATTATAGGCTTTATGTTACGTAATCTAAGCGATATTTGCTTACCGATAGACAGCCTCCACATCGTAAACCAAGTGCTGCTTCATCGTGTACAGACTTGGGTAGTTACCCGTGGTGAACAAGCGTGGCTTGGGGCCCGCAACGCCCCGCCTATGCCAGTAATTAAAATCCCATTGCATACAAATGTAGGCAAGGCCGACGAGCAGCAGCAGGAGTGTCAAAGTAATCGCCAACGTTGTATTGAATAGTGTTATAAAATCATTAGGTCTGAATTAAGTCTAGTTCGATACCTTCGTGGGCTAGAGCTTTCATATCTGAGCATTAAAGCTGCTATCGCTGTAGATTCGATTATCTACTCAAAAATGTTAATACATCAATCATTCAGCAATAAAGCTTGTCGGCCTGGTCAGTTATCTTTTTTTGGTAAAGACAAATTGATAATTTGTTGCTGAGATTTGTTTAATTTCTAACGTACATCATATACAACAAGCATAAAGCTACTGTCGAGTGTGCTGTACTGTGATATACCCACTACCTACCCAAAACGATTACTTAAATATGAAACTTATGATTTTCATGTATTTGGTGTGTTTTATGTTTTTATATTTTGTGTTCGATTGAGGACCTAATTTGAGAGCGGCAACAACGATTTCTTAAATAACATAAATATATGATAATGATCCGATCGCAAGCTTTCAGAAATCATTAAGGTGTTAATAATGCATCTAATTACTCTTGGCTATATCGAATATTTATGGTATATATAGTTTGTGCTACGCCTCCTTCTGCCTGTTTTGGGTAACGGGCATTAAAGAATATTTAAGCATTTTTTATTATCAAATCAATATTTAATTATGTATTATTGTGATGTACAATGACAAATAAACATGATACAAAAAATGTATCTTAAAATGAATTGTAGTAATTAATTATATAAATATATTCAATTATCATTATCATTCATTATTTTCTGCATTTTAATATTTTATATCGCATCGAATATTTATTTAAATATTTTATTTCAATATTCTATTATATTTTGTATATAATTCTTCAACTTGCAAATGTGTTTCCACATTTTCATTGCATTTAAGACTTTACTTTCATCTCATTCAGACGCTGGGACCTTCTTTCAGGCACAACAATTTATTGAAAATTATGCGACAAAATATCTGTGCCATGTCAGCCGTTCAATAGCCGTGCCATACAATTTATGGCATTGCAGCAGCCCCGACTTGACTCTTTTTTGGGCTCCTTCTTGGTCCTGCACAATGCAGTTGCTTGGGCGGCGCATTTGTCATGTGTTTGTGGCAGGGCTTATTAAACGGCTTTTAAGCGTGTTTTCTATAGACACCAGATTTATGCGACCCTCCGTGCATCCATCCATGTGTCCTGTGGATCCTGTCTGCGGTCAAATGAGCTGCAATGGTACGTTGTCCTCAGAAATGATGCGACATTTTAAGATGCGGCAAAAATTGCGCAGTGCTTTTAAAGTTTTTTGTGGGAAAGAAGTAAATGAGTAAAAAGGCAATTGAAAAGTAAAAAAAAAACACAACTTAAAATGTGAATATAATAATATTACAATTAGTATATTTAGTTTTTTTCCATTGTTTTCTAGATCTCTTTTTCTTCCTTTTATATTATTTTTATTGATGTCAAATTCGACTTCTAGCTAGTTTGAAAATGTTGCATATCCATCTATCATATCCACATACATATCTATATGTATACAAATACGTAAAAGCTTTTCAATCTAGATATATAAAAAATCATATGTAACTTAAAGTAACTACACTTTGAGTAATCTTTTAAACAAATCAGAGAAATCCTGCGAAAGAACACTTGAGCTGGAGTATCAAAAATCATAGTTATTACTTTTAATTACCGAGTAAGTGAGTTATGTCTGAGTGCTTAATCCCTTTTAGCAAAATAAATGAAAATTATAGTTTATTCCACCGTCTCTCAGCACATCGAGAGGAGGGGGGGGGTGCTGCCGCAAAGCCCGATCCAATCCCCCAGTCTCAACCTTTCGTTGAGGAAAATGAGAAATTTATGAGGTAGTTCGCTTAACTTGGTCAAAGCGAAGAGGGCAAAAAAAAAAACACTCACAACGAAAAAAGGAAGAAACACAAGCGAACGGGGCCAAAAGCTGTTTATGTGTTTGGAACGTGTTTGCACGCTCACACGCAGCGCGTCCATTTGTAACTCTCCGTGTGGGCATATGTGTGTGTGTGTGTGAGGGTGCACATCCGTGTGTGTGACTGTGGAATGTTACCCGAATTAAGTTGTTGCCTATGCTAAATTGTCATTCTGCTCGCAGGAGGAACTGAAGACAGAAGCGACTGGGCTGAGTCCCTGAAACGACCTTGGTTAAGCGGCTGTAAAGCCGACAACTTTCCCTGCCAGCCAAAAGTAAAAGCCCTGCATGGGCCGATAACAAACAACAGTAATTATAAAGGACACCCAAAAATATTCTATGCATAATTAAGCAGCAAATTAAGCATTATCTTGCGCCAGTACGAGTTGCAGGCGCCACAGAACAACATTTCGTACACGACACAAAGGACACATAGTGAAATATTAATAACAATTAATAGGCCCAACAAGTGACTGTTTACCCCGACCCGATCCATGTAGCCGTCGGGGGCTTTTCATCATCCTAATGGGGGACGACATCAGACACTGCAATGAGCATGTTGGGAGGGGAAAGGGAGAGGGTGTATGAACAGCGTGCCAGCCTGCGAGTTGGAGAGACAAGCGGACAAATGGACATACCGACAGACAGAGACGCCACATAAACACTGGCAGATATATTAAGATCCTTGCTGGGATGGAGGGAAGTTTGCTAAAGGAGGAGTGGTTTGGCAGGTATTTGGCTTGGCTTTTAATGGCATCAAGTGCTCGATGTGTTTGTGTTGGCGGACACTGATTGAGAGCCGTTAAGTCTGAGCACACATAACACACAAGAGCAACAGTTACAGCAGGGAAGGGGAGACAAGTAGAGGGGGTAAAGTATGTTCAGGTTATGGTGAAGATGGATTGGGTGGTAATCGTAGTGATAAAAGTAATTTTTAATTTTGAAGTAGAAGTAGAAGAAGAATATGAATAAAACGTAAAAGTAGAAGTTGCAATTAATAAATTTGGTTGTCTTTTTATCGTCGACTGATTTCGAGCTATCGTCGACTGATTTCAATTTATTCTTTAAACAAATGTACAACAAAAACACTTTAAATTATCATCAAGCCTGTCTTCCATTTCGGTGATTTCCCCACTCCTGTCCCCTTGATAATCACGGCAATTAGCAATTATGGCGTCCACAATTCCACTTTTCCTCCATTCCACGAGACCCTTTTGCCTTTCACACCTGTCTGAGCAGCGTGCCTGCCTTATCCCTTTTAATTAGATGCCGCTAAAAGGCAAATTCCAAGCTCAAGCTGGTCGAGCCAAGTGTGGACCGTTTCGCTGTCTGTGCCAATGTCCCCCCACAGACCCCCAATCTCACCCGTCCTTGTTATGCTGCTCTCCCCTCATCGGTTGCCTTCTGTCTTTTTTGCCTCGCAGTTGGCAGCTGCTTTGGCCAACTTCGAGCGCGTTTTTTGCCCATTTCTAATTTTCATTTTAATTATTACGAGTATTATTCTGAAAGTCAAGCAAGCAGCAACTTTGGGGATCCCCCCAAACACCTCCCCCAATAGTAGGCAGAGCCAAGCAAGCAGACAACGGCAGCTGTTACTCTTTATGCCGCTTGTCGCCTGCCACTTGCCACCTGTCTTCGACACGCTTCTTCCTCGTTCTCTCCCTTCTTTGGTGTGTGTTTGTGTGGTGTTGGAGTGTTATCATATTTCACGCCTATTAGCATTTTAATTTAATTAATATTTATGGCGACAATTTGTGCGTGGCAGCCGTGGAAAAGAGCAATAACTCGAGCAACTTCGCGCATCGTAGACAAACTTCTACTCGGTCAGATTAGGAAATGCAAGTTCTGTGGAAAGGAGGTGAAGTATTTTAGTATGAAGACAATAAGAACGCAAGAAATGAAATATTTTTGAGCTAAAGCCAAAACGTATTTAATTAACTAGTTTCATTACTCATTTCTTCAATTTCTTGTCCAACGAATGATTAGATATTTGCCTATCACTAATGCTGACTTCTCTATGTTAATAAATTAAATTCATTAAACAATCGTAATTTTTTTCAAAAGGCTTCAGTAGCACAATAGAAGTCAGATGACCTTAAATACTGAAAAACCTCCAGCCAGCTTCAAGAATTTGCTTAAATAGCCGACTCAACTGGAACTTCGGTAACAAGAAGAAGGAGGTAATGGTAATTCGAACGAGAAGGAATTCCTTTGGGGCTTCGAGTGGAAAAGTTGAAATAGAATGCAACTTCCTTGCAAGTCTATTCCGAAGAAATTCAAATAGAAGTGATATTAGTAACCGACGCCGGAAATAATTTCACGTAACTATTTGCACGTTACGTCAGACAGACAGACAGACAGACAGATAGCCTGCCCTGGCCCAGCCTAGTCTAAACGCCCACTCGAATAGATTTATGGCCACCCTTAGTCTGGGGAACATCTGCCCAGGCAATTGCAGCTGGAAATTACATCCGTTGTGCTCG
This sequence comes from Zaprionus nigranus, assembly GCA_018903425.1. NCBI lineage: Eukaryota > Metazoa > Arthropoda > Insecta > Diptera > Drosophilidae > Zaprionus > Zaprionus nigranus. The sequence continues at coordinate 14,099 of JAEIGD010000094.1, read as the reverse complement.
GTCAAAAGTCGCGCCTTTAAAAAACTATAGACAATTTGGATAGCAAATGCCTTAGTCAACTTACAAAATAATGGTAATTTATGTATGTGTGTGAATGTATTTGCCTGTTTAAAAACAAAATTCTCCAGGCTGCGATTTTAATGAGTTCGTTAAATTCATTTGCCTGGTCGCATCGCTGTCGGGTATCCTCGAACTGTTGTCATAGCTCCAACAAATATCCGCAAATCAAACTATCAATCAAAATATGTTATTTTGTTCCTCTTCTGTTTCCACTTGTTGATGCTGTTGTCCTTGTTGCTGTTATTGTTGTAGGGGGCATTGTATGGCAACTACGCGGTTTCAATTCGTGTTCAACATGCTGTAAAAATAATTTTAAATTTGCATGGCGCACAGATTGTTAGATGTTTTCAGGGGATTCGATGAATGCTATTATCAGGTTGATGTGCATAGATACATAAATAATGGTATCATATACTAAATGCATATTGTTGCTTGTCAGTTGATCGATTTTAAAATACTTTTTATATCTTAAATGGAAATATATTGAATACGATTAGTTTTGTTCTTTCTTTATATTAATGCACTTCCGCATTTATTTTAAAATTGTTTGACGTCAACCGTTATTTAATGTGAAAAGAAATTAACCTATATATTTATATAGTTTTGGTAGAACAAGGTTGCCCGAGAAATAAATAAATAAATGAAAAGTTTTCTATGAATAGTCCAACCCAAACAGTTCAAAATAAATGCAAGATAACTAGAGATTTTCCAGCCTGTCCAAATGTTTGACAATGAATTTCCAATTTAAAAACAAAAAACATAAGAAATGCATTATCTGTGTGCCACAAATCGTATGCGTAATTCGGTTAGATACAAAAACATTTTCGTTAGCGGTCACCTCTGGAAGTCAGCTCTGGAAACCACAAGCTGCAATTTTCAAGCCAATTCAATTTGAACATTTTAATTATGCAAATACCCTAAGCCAAATAATAGATTTGTCCAATTAGGCAGCAGTAGCAGCAGCAGTGGCATCAGTTTTGCTCGATTCGATATAATTGAACTTGCTCTGGGACCGAACACGCAGGGGAATCAAAGGCAATTACTGTGTTGCGTGGTGTGGAGTGTGGACAGCTGGACAGGGAACTCACTTCACAATAGAAGTTGGAATATGTGGCTATTTATTTAAGAAATTCTCTGGAAATGCAAGCTAAATCGAAGTAAATAATTTAATAATCTAATCGTTGTTAGATTTACCTTACTATCTTTTGTCATTTACTGTAACTATTGAATTATTTTAATATTATCAACTTAGTTGCAAGCAATCCACATCCTTAAATTATCTTGCATAAATTTCAATAATAATTTGGGAATTTCATATCTCAATAAATGAACCGCAAATTCGTAAGCTTTGGCAATATCTTGTGCAAACACAAAATGCCCCAGTACCCTAAACAAATACCCACTGTAATTGTTGATAGAATCGAATAGATTACAGCAAAGAACAGAACAGAACAGGAAAGACCAGACCAGAATTTCCCCGGCTCACTGAAAGTGGTTGTGTAATTTGTTGGGCGCTTTCTAACCGAATCTGAATTTGAAAACAAAACCGCAAATGGAAAACGCTAAACATAATTGCAGTATTATTTTAGTTCGATTCGTTTTGCATGTTGAAATTGTTAGATGATTTTGCACCAAACTCGAATGCATTTATAATCAGACGCATAGCGGAGCGCTTGTAATTGCAAACCTGCATTGTTTTTCGATAAGTCGATTAAAACTTTAACTACGCACACAGTGCTTCAAAGCGCCAAGGTTTCCTCATTAAATTCTCATGCTTGCCTGCTGTTTCAGCAAAAATATGTACGGGAGACTCTGAGTAAATCCCACGGGAATCGTATCGCATCGCACAATAGCCTTTGGCCGGGACTTTACCTTCACCCCATTCTCTGTGTCGCTTCTCCGTCTCCTCGCACTACCAAGCACTTCATTTACTGTGGCCGCTTTTGTTGTAAACATGAAAGAAAGCTACCAGTAAAAAAGCAAAGTAGGAAAAAAAAGAGCTAGAAAGCAAAAAAAAGAAGAGAAGGAGAGACCCCTAGCCGGGCCAGCCCTAGCCAGATTCACCACAGTGGCGACCAACGGCGGCGACTGCGACAAAGTGAAATGGGGAAAAAAACAAAACTATTTAAGCGCGAAAGTACTTCAATTTAAAAATATAAATAGACTCAAAGTGCGCAAAAGTAATGCATAATATTAAACTTTTATTAAAATGCAGTAGTTTGCAAATCCAAATACTTACAAAGTTGGATTCGATGAAGCAGAAAATGACTTATATTGCGAGCTTGATAAATGGTAATCATTTTTAGTGGCATAAAAAAATTAAGAAGTGGATTCTATTATATATATTTTAATATTTAAATGTTAGAAATATAATTTCGCAACTTTAAGTTTAACTTTATACATAGAAGTAGTTTTCTGCAGATATTCTAATGAATTGTTAAAAATATACAAGTAATATTAAGCTATTAATGGAGCTCGAATAGTAAGTGTTTTTTCAGTTTTGACAAGAAATAAGACACTTGCTAAGCCCATGCCCCATGCAGCTCTCATCCCACTCATTGCAACACCTCCTCTTGCAACGCTAGTCCCTATCTTGGTAGCAAGAAAACTTTCCTTATGCATAAATTGAGGTGGGCTGAAAATTGAAATGTTTAAAAGTGCATAAAAATGTTGTTGCAACTTTCAAAGCCAAGGTAAAAACGTATTACATTTTCTCAGATTTCTCAAGAAAAATACCAAAAGATTACTCTAATGTATTTATTTATGGATTTATATTCTTTTCTTTGGGCATTTCATGTGAACAACTTTGAATTGCCATTGAAAGCCAGCTGAATGAACAGCACATACAACTTCAGTTTAAGGGCCATTACCAGGGTGGGCATCATTTCCCGTTCCTCTTTTTTTCTGGTGTCCTGGTGCCCAGGTAGGTAGGTGGACCTTCGCCCTGGCAATTGACTGCCAGACCGTAAAATGGTTGGTCGAAAAGCATCAAAGTTAATTTGCCCGCGCTGCAGCCATTCAAAGTCGGCAAAGTGTCGCCGCTTTATGGGCTTTAAATAATTGATTAGCTGTTATTAAATTAAACGTATTTTTAGCTTCTTTCCACTGCACAACGAAAATCACATATTGACCTATAAATATCGACAACATTCAACGTTTTAATTAGGTTGACAAATCATGAACATAATAAATGCAAGTCGGCTTTAGTTTTAATTAATAAGTACTCATTTATTCATGAAGGCAGAAAGACTATCAGTAAAAGTAAAGTGCAGGGCGTGCGCTGCATGAGGCCCTCCGCCGGGGCACCTAATAGTATCTGTTATTTATTATATCAATATTGACTAAATGGATTTGAAATTTTATTATTAAAGGAGCCCCGAAATAAACATCGATTTAAAAAAAAAATAATATTGGTTTTAGCAATACAAAATAGAGAAATAACTACGATGTAATTAGAAATAACTACGATGTAATTCTGCTTTTTTTTTGGAAATGTTGCCTGAACTAAATACAGCAAGGCAATTATGTACATTAGGGACCCCGAGAAGTTTTGCACAAGAAGTTTTGAGTTGTGATAGAGAGGGAAACAAAGGAATAGGTAATATACCTGATATAAATCCTGTATAGATAATATACATAACATACACCCTGTATATTGAATATATTATTTTCTCGAAGCTTATGTATATATATTTGAATTTTCAAGTGAAGGAGAATATAACATTATATAACGACTGTTTCTGGTTTCTTTAAAACCACAACTACTTATACAGGCAAATTTCTGCACTTATGCACTGGTTTTTCCTCGATTCTATTGTTGCCATTTGAAAACGCATCGAGGCGTGCATTATTGATGCGAACCCTGGAGAAATCAGTGCACGAACAGTTCGATTGGCCCGCAAATCGAAAACGCTAACTAAAAATGGCCACTGGCTGGTTGCATTTCGATTTTTGGACGGTGCTTTCCATTTGCATGGGTTGCTTTTCGTTCTTGCTCTTGCGCTTGTGGTTCATTTAATTTATTGTTCAATTATGCGCTCAGCAACGCCCCATTCAGTCAGGACTCTCCTTTCCCACTCGCTCTCTACTCTCTCTCTTCTGTTCCTCTTCTGCTCTTCTGTTGAGGTGTTTGCCGCTTATCGCGGATTGGCAATCAAATTAACAAAGCGCACGCAAATAGCCGCAAATGACTGCACGAAAGCAGATCGGGAATCAACTCTAGGTGGGCCTCCGGCTTGGCTTGAGCTCTTGGGAGTCTCGCTCGGAAATGTCTCTATATAAAATATGCCAGAGCAAATAAAAAGTTAAGCACTTCAATTGACAGGTTAAAAGTCTCGTTGCACATCAAATATGTTTGTCAGTCCATGTGTGTGTCAGTGTGTGTACGGCTTGGAACGCCAGTTGACCATAAAAGACGCTCTAACAGGGTAGCAGAGAGTAAAAGGGGTGGCAACAACAACTGCATCGAGAATAATAACAAATGCAACTTCAATGCGAAACGTGTTTGCCATTTGGCCAAGAGGCAAGTTCTTCCAAAGAATTTTGCAGTTTCTCTTTGATTTTATGGCAATAGTTAAATGGGACATTTTTGAAGTACGTGCAGAGTTGCCAGGCCATTTCGAATATCACATTTTCGCATTTTGCATTCTGCATTCGGCACTTTATTGTTATTCACTGCTTTACATTACTTAAGAATCGGTTAGTTTCAATTGTCAACTCAGTGCATCTTCAATTAACATATGTGTTTATGTGACTGTGTGTGTTTTATTGAATAATAGAAATAAAGAGCTAACAATTTGAGTAATTGAGTTTAATTTCGGGATAAGTGATTTCATTTCTCAGTAATTAAGCAAATTAAGTTGAAATTGTTTAAGTGCTGAGAGAGCAATGAAAGAAATGCGACACTTGGGCAAATGAAAGAAGATTGTTAATAAAAATAATTTCACATAACTAAAGAACTGTGTTTATATATCAGAATTAAAATTCAATATTCATACATGATGAAAACTGCCTTATTTAAATGTTTCCTCTCTTTTAAATGAGCATAGATGGAAAATTCTAGAAGGATATTCTAAACACAATAGTAAACTATTCCTCTGCAATTTGCATTTCCGACGCAAAGCGAATATATTTTAAAATAATAACTTAGGCTAAGCAGCATACGCAATTTTGAGCTGAGAGCTTGGAAAGTTTATTAAAAAAACTAAATCAAGTAAAATGATTTTGCAAAATTCCATTTAAAATGGTTTTCTGGCTTTTAATTGGAACAACATTCATTTCTCAGTTGCACACACATAGGATACGTTGTGTGTGTTGCCGCTGCAACTGCTAGCAACAAAATTAATGTTCCGAAACAGACAAACCATTTAACCCGCCAGCACGGGAGGGCTTTGTGGGCAAGTGATGGCAGAAGAGGAGGGATGAAGTGGAAAGGGAAAGGATAAGAGGACCGTCTAGTAACCCAAACAAACCGCAAACTGTGTTCATATGCTCATCACTTGCAGCTAACAACGTCGCCAATTCTCAACGTTAGTCGAGGTTCTGGCACTTTCCTGCCCGCCCACCCCACCCGCGGCTCTCACTAGAGCTGACTGCCTGTAGAGCTGCAGAACTTACCGCAGTTAATTTGTTGGACAAACCCGCACACAAAACAGCTGCAGAAATCGTTTGCTTTGAGCCAACATGCAACTCTCTTTGTAGCCAGTTGCAGTGGCTGGACTGTTTTCAAATTTACAGCACGTCAACAGGCGAACTACACCCGCCAGCAACACCCTCTTCCTGCTCCTTTCACGCCCCCCCCCTTACCAACAGTACTTGTACAGTTGCACTTGACTCCAATGTCCAGAGCCCGCCCCCTATAAGAGCCAACCACATTACATTAAGCATAAAACGGCGAACAAAATCGTTTTGAGTTGCCTTTCCGTCTGGCCTTAGTTCGAGTAGATGCGTATTACGCATACGCCACGTTGTTGCGCAAATCAAAGTGCTCGCAAAGCTCGCAACTGCAAGCCAACTTGATGCACAGTTGCCGCAAATTGAATGTTAGCTTGCATAACGTTGGGCTGGGATACCATCGGCCCAAGGCGGGTTGCAGCAACAATTGGAGTTGCTGCTCTTGGCAAACTTTTCAAGCATGATTTTGTTTATAACAACTTGAAAATAAATAAAGAATTCATGGAGCATTCAACTATTGACTAACAACATGCGATTATAGTCTAAGAACTTTATTAATTTATATGGTTTAAAATATAAATTGCGTAATTTGTGAAATAATTTATTTATTCGCCAATAACTGACTCTGTCGATACGAGTGTTTGCCGGCTCGAATTGCATTTGTAATGATTCCAGTGGCAATTATGAAGCCTTGTTAGGCACATACAAAGCCAGTTGCCGCAGGCAACTCGTAAGGGTACCGAAGCGCGCACACACACACACATACACTCACATCCATATACAGATACAGTTGCCGAGACGTCTGAACACAAGCAAACAAATTTTGTGGTTAACCGAACGTTCGAAACTTGAGTTATGGCTCGAACCAGACAAACACGCAAGTATAAACACAAATAAATCATTTGCCATATAATAACAAAAGATATTTACATGAGAGTAAACGCCATATACGCATGTGTGGGTGTGTATGACTGCGTGGGTGTTTGACTGTTTTTGTGTGTGTGTGACTGCTTATGAAGTTGCGTTTGCCTGCCGCAAAAGCCGCAACCACAACCGAAATTCTAAGAAATTGAAAATTGAAATTGAATTGGGCATCTTTCAACTAATTACCACCGATGCCCAGTCGGATATATATATGTATATATATATATATATATATATGCAGACATATACACTTTTATAAATGTATATGCTAAATATTGGCTGGAAGATGTGTTTTAATTGCGGTGCTAATGCAATTACAGTGCCAGTTTACGGTTAAGATAAATGTGGTCGAGCTCTGTTTGCCACTCCGTTGCACGTTTACACGTAGACAGGCTCAGTTTCAGTTAAATGGAGTGAGTTGGGGGAGTTTTGGGGGTGGAGTCTGAGAGTGGCGTCGTCGTGAATTATGCAAACTGGCAAATTGGTATTCCAACTATTCTGGACATGCAACTGTTTCGCCTCCCAGATGCCATTTTGCCTTGAAATTTTTATAAGTTGTGCGTGCTGTCGACAACTCTGGCGCAAATTAGTGCGACACGCACAACACTTGAATATTGCTCAACTTTAAATACCCTGTAGCCATAAAAACTAAAGCAGGCTATGTGACATATGGAGAGTTAGTTTGTAATACTTAAAAATGTCTAAATAATATAAACATTTATTTTGAAACATTATCTGACAATTATTAAACCATATATTTATCATATTTATATCATACATATTTTGTCATTGCAATATATATTTTTAAATTCATTGCAATTCTTGGAAAGGGGCAGAAGGATATAACAAATAAGTTGTTCAATTTGTATGACCTAATCCGTTTTACTTTCAAGGATATATGGTATCATTATGGCGACTCTTCTTCATGCTCTTTCTTATACTCCGGCTTTTTTCTCCCCGTTTTGCATAAATGCATGTCGTGCTTTGGCATTCCGGTTTTTGCTGGGTGCCGTTGCGACTTTTACGGAATTTTTATGCATTCGCTACGTGACTTTGCTGCTCGCTACGATGGCCAAATTGTTTTGGCCAAGTGTTTAATAAATATATTATATGAAAAGGTTTGCGCAAATTTCCCTTTATGATGATGCTCCCTGTGCGATGCGACAAAAGTAGACGAATATTGTCATTTATTTAAGCGTTTTATGCGTGTAGGAATAATTTGATAAGAATCAATTGGATTCGAATGGGATAACTCAATTATGTTTGCCTTCAAATTAAATGGACTAAGCTTCACTAAACTTAATAAAATCGAAAATTATTATATTTGCCTTCAAATAAAATGGAGTAAGCTCCAATAAACTTAATAAAATCTAATAGTATTAGTATATTAACAAACAACATAAGTAATTAATACACTAAGCAACTTTTATTGAATTAAAACAATTTAATTGTGTACAAGATAACAAATCATAAGAGAATTTCCTCATCTTTGTGGAATGAAGTCTGCGCGAAATCAGTCAAATTTTATTTGTAGTTTCTAGAATTTTTAGTATTATTTATATGATGTAAATATTTCTAAATGAAATGTTTGACATTGCTCTGTTTTGCAGGTTTAAATGCAGACATATTAAAACATGTATTACACACATAATTTCCACCTGCCTGCTGCGTAATACCCTCTGATAAAGTTATAATTTTTGATTAAGGGCGCCAAAGGCGTTAGTCACAGCTTGATATTTCAATCAACACACACTCCCACACTCACATACTCGTACACACATTACAATAAGTGGGCTCTGTGTGGTCTGTTTGTTTGTGTTTTGCACATATTTAAGAAAATTTCATTTAGCTGCTTTCACCACCTGCTGACAGGTAATACACGACCGTTGGTGCTGCTTTTGTCGTTGGCAAGGCAACCCCACTTAATTAACAGCGGAGCAGAGAAATCACACAAAAACAACTGGAAAATGTCGAAATGGTATTTCAAACTGTGGATTTTGTTAGATTTTGTCAAATGAATTCGTAGGGGAGTTATAGAATTGTTTAACTAATGTACAATAGAAAAAGACAAGTGGGAACTGTACACTGTGCACAGCATTAGAATGCAGCGCACTCCATGTCGCTTCCATTAACACTCAACTTGTCATTCCCTCTCGTTTTCCTAGTGCCTGCTTGATGTGTCCTTTGTTTCCTTGCCAGTCTGTCTAGCCGTCATTCTCTCCAACTCTCTAGTGACGTCTGCCACGCCTCCTTCTGCCTATTACATACATTTTCGGTTGGCACAAGGTTATAATACCCTTCTTCTGTATGAGTTGCGGGTATAATAAAGAGCCAAGAAGAAAAATGAAAGATTGAGCGCAGCTGGGAAACAAAAGGTATCATTATAGTAACTGATACTTAAGGCAGACAAGGCCACTGCTATCTTTATAATTATTTCTTGTATGATAAAAGGATATATATACGAGTATATAACTTATACTAAAGGCAGGCAAGGCCACTGTTTACTTTGTAACTATTTCTTGTATCATTAAAGGGTATAAAAGAGTCTCCAAGTATCACTTTTATAGGTATAAGAAGACTCAGTCCCTCTGTATATTAATATAAGTTAGCAGTTTCCGCTACAATTCATTTATTTAAATCAGCGCTACCAGTTCTTTACCACCAGTTAAACATTTCTTATGCCTTCTGTATAACTCTTCTGACTCTCATTTGTCACGCGTATGATTGCAACGTGCATATCGAATTGACTGGCATTCAATGACATTTGATGAGCCTGTTGTTTGTTTGCTTTTCCACTGGCCGACAACAGAATAATTAAGCTGTCGAACTGATTAATTGTTTGCGGCCTGATGTACTTTGTTCGGGGTCAGTATTGGGTTTGGTGTCGAGGGTCAATCTCGGGGCTCGCTGCTCGTGGCGTAAATCAATGCAATTAAAAATGCCCCAAAGATGCTTGCGGCAGCATCGTGTCGCATTATTTGCAATACGCACTGTATGCAATCAATTTGGACTGATTTCAACTGAATCGAGTATTGAAATATGTTGAGTTGATTAAGCCCTTTGATTTTGTCCACTTAAGTCAACGGCAAGCTTGGGGGAAAGCTCAATAAATTTGTAGGGCTAGGAAAACTGTGGGAAATACTGAGGGAAATTTTGAAATAACTAATGAACAGATAAAGATATTACTTATAATATTATACTTATATATAGAATAGATTTCATATCATATTATTTAAGTTCCTTAGTTACCAGCCATTCAAAATATGTGGTTACAAATTAGCAGAACAACACCTAAGTCCTCAAATTGAAAGACGATGGTATTGTGTAAAGAAAGGTGTCACTTGCCTAGGTTGATGCTCATTAGAGCCAGTGCAATGTGGCTTGCCAGCTCTACCTGAAAAACCAACTCACAATCGCATTTCGAAAACTGAAAAATAGTCCTTACTCGTTGGACATAAATCAAAATTGTAGAAATTCCTCAACGAGAACCCAATGAAACTTGGCAACACTTCATCAAGCCAGAGCTGACAGCTTGCCACTTGGCAATGCAATTGCAAATTCAATTAATCGAAATGTCCAACGAGAAGCAGTTTAGAGAAAGAGAGGGACTGGAAGAAGGTCTGGCAGATGTTTCGAAGCTGCGCCAACACATTAAAAACAACCAAGCCCCAAAATCGTTTTATAAATTGTCTCTGTGAGTGCGTGTTTTTGTGTGTCAGCGCGTGTGTGTATGCGTGGGTTTCAGTTGCAGTTTGGAATTGCGAAGCACAACAATGCAGCAACTGCAACTGCAACTGGGCAGGAAATTAGAAATGGCCACTTGATGACTCTGCCCCAAAAAAGACGGCACGAGGCAGCAGCGAGAGCAACAGCAGCTGCAGTTGCCATGTAAAGCGAACCGATGCAATGGCCTGCATTTCCGGGAAACAACATCCACACCTCTCTCCCCCTGCTGTCTGTTGGCTTGTTAAATGAAATCTATGCTCTTGCAGTCTGTTTGGATTTGCCAAACACGTCTGACTTTCGTTTCCGTTTATGAATTGCCTGAGAAGACAGGGGGTGAGAGCTGTCGGCTGCCGGGTTATTTGGCTGTTTAGCAGGTTGATTTTCGGGCTGACTGATGAACATTTTGGAACAGCGAACAGCTAGGCACAGGGCAGAGGGCAAGGGGCATATGCGGCACATACATCTAAGTACATATGTGGCATAAAACATGGAATTCAATTACAGCCAAGAGAAGTCAGCCGGGGCGACGACAATGGGGCGCCTGGCAGCAGGCAGCAGGCAGCAGGCGCAACATAAAAAGGACCATTTTGCCTATTGAAAGAAGGCGGCGCGACTGCAGCTGACAACAACAACAGCAACAAGAACAGCAACAACAACTTGCTGCTGCTGCGCCACATGTCGTCGTGGCGCTGCGAGAATTTCTCGAGTTTGGCAAGTGCCAAAAAGCAATATGTTTATGGCAAAAGTTCAAAGACTTTTGTCGCGTTTTGTTTGTCTTTTGATGGGGTGCAAATTGAAATTGAATTTCGTTACGGCTTAAACAGAGCTCAGTCAGCTATCCTCTCCCTCTCTCGCCCTTCCTCGGCGTACTTCCAGCACACTGCACTTTGCAACAAACACAAAAGTGCGCGCTGCAAAAAGCAAACAAATCGCGCGCCGGAAACGCGCCTGAAATATTTTTGCCACATAAATCATAACAATGGCCATATGTAAAAGTGCATGTAGCATGTTTCCCCTGCCCTCCCTGCCTTCCCTTCCTTCCCTTCCTACTCTGTCGCGTTCTCTTGCTGTGTGCATGTTGCAACTGCTGCAACAAACAACAAAAATCAAAATCAAATGCTAAATAAATCTAACAAGCTGCCCTCGAAGTGGGGAAAAATGTTTTTTGCAAAATTCCACGTTCTTTGTCAAGAGTCGCAAAACTTTCGACTGAAGTTTGCAAATGCATAAATAATACATACGCAACATTTTAAAAATAAATACCACAGTTTTCAAACCAGAATTTCTAGTTAATTGTGCTGTGCGAGAGAGTTTTAGCATACATTGCGTAAGCTAATTCTTTGAAATATATAAAATAGTTTAGCTTAATTAGCTTTACTTTTACACAGGGACCGTATATAATAATTATGAGATTAAAAAAATCAAAGCTCTTAAAGATCTCTGAAAAATGTGGGAAAAATCTTACATATAATATATATTATAATTTCTAAAGTACTTTTAATAATTTCACATTAATCTCCATAAAGTCTTCATATATGAAAGTGTAAAACAATTAGTTAAGAATGCATATATTCTCATATTGTATTTGGTTCTTAATGACTTCATTAATTTACACCCTTTCTCTGTCACTCTGTCAAGCTAGAGCATTGCAAGTTCGCTTGTGGATTTCGTTGATTTTGGGTTTGCATGTTTTTAAAACATTTTATTTGTGATGCCTCCCCTTGCCCAGTGGCAATAAATTGTCAATTTTTGTCAGCGCAAAGCAATTTTATGGCCATTTTGTAACTGATTTAATGTGTTAAGCGCACGGGATTAGCTTTGCTCGTAAATTTGCCGTTAGACGCCGCGTATACGCAACGTGTGCAAGATGACACTGGACGCGGCCTTTTTCATAATTAAGTGTTGCCGCGACGCTGCACTGTGTGCTGCATCGTATGCCACAAGACGCCAGTGAAGCATCATTAAGACACGTGGGACACGCCGGGACGGATCAGCTTGGCAGCTCAACAGCCACTTGAACATCACACGAAATTGCATGCAATTTGTGCAACAACAACAACAACAAGAGTGTTGCCGGCAGCAATGTGGGGCAAGCACCAGCAGCAGAGATACTGAGAGAGAGAGAGAGAGAGAGTGGGAGAGGGGTGTTGATGATGCGCTCTTTCGAGCACCTTCTGCCTTTGGGCAGCGCCCGCAAGTTTTTCTCCCTCGTTGAGCTGATGATGAGCGTGCACAGCTCGTTAAGGAGCTTGTTTCGCCAAGGCGACGCACCAAGTGATGCCATGTTGCATACGCTTCGGCGCGAGGCCACTCAAAAGGGACGCCAGCTTGCCTTACCCCCGACCATGCTTGCCACAGTGGAAACAAATCCTCAACAAAGCAGCCAGCATAAATGTCAAAAAACTCAAGCAGCAACTGCATAAAAGTCAAGTGCAGCAATGCCACAATTAGAGTCGCATGCAACGTCGCCAGCTCTGTCTGTTTGTACTCCTCATATTTTATGGCCATAAAAAAAGCGAGCAAAGGGAGAAGCGAACAACAAGTGGTTAACAGTGTGGCAACACTGTGACAAAGCACACAGCACAGCCCCAATGAGGCAACCCGTGAGTCTCATGTGTGCGAGCAAACTTCCTGTTTCTATGTTACTGGGAAACATGGAAGGGATAAGGCAGTGACACAAAAAGAGTAAACATCGGGAAACAAGCTGGTCAAGCGGTTCACCGGAACTGTCAACGAGTTCCTGTTGCAGTAAGTTCAACACATGACATTATGTATGTTAAATGCCCCTACAGAATATGACTTTAAATAGAAACAATTTTTGATTTAGAAAGAATGCCACAGTAGATTATGTGCGACTGGTATATACCCGCTATACACCTAACCAAAACGATTTTTAATATAAATAACTTCTGCATATTGTCAGGGAACGGCTTGGAAATCAGTACATCTTAAATGCTTCTTAAATAACTCAACCAACTTTTCAGTAATCATTTGGGCGTTGATAGTTATTGTGTTTGCCGAAAATAAAATATCGTGCATGAAAAGTACGCTTGGACTTTTGTTTTCCCTATTTTCATTACGAAGATATGTGGGACTTGGGTATAAACTGTTTTGTTTAAAGTTCAAGTCGCAGTTGTTGTGTTAAATGCACGGTTGTTTTAATATTAAATTAAATTATTTTATTTCATAATACTTCAATGTAGTTCCTTAAAATTAATTAGTACTTTAGTTTAGTCTTAATGTCGTTGTAGTTAACCTTTTTATTCTCTAATATGATCGTCGTTAATTGACTGTCAGCCTTGCTCTTTTACGTCTTTTCTCTTCGCGTTGTCAACTAGAACTCGTCTTCCTATTATAAATCTACGTCGTTGCCAGTCCGTCGACTTTCACTTGGGCCATCAGACTCAGTGTTGCCAGATCAGTCCCACAGATACAACAAATATTAAACGATAACAATTATTTCGCATAGCAGTATTTATTTATAGTATTTGTTTGTCATTAGGAAAATCGCAAGAATTAAATTTAAATTAACAAGTATTTCTTATTTTATTATCCCAGTTTAAATTTTAAAATTAAATTTTAAAATTCAATTTTTATTAATTTAAATAATATTAAATATTATTATTTAATTCATTTACACCACTTTAAAAATTATTATTAATCTAACAATTTTAATTCTTAATTTTTATTGTAAACTTTTTTCCCAGTCGTCTGCC